>JAVTVY010012807.1:0-58683 GCA_036873755.1 Hanleya hanleyi
AAACTGAGTTTTACGATCTCATGATGTTGACATGATTAATTTAAGACAAATTCTCGTGTTTCTCTGGTGAATTTTAATCCAGTTTGCCACCAGCATATCTATATGTAGATTAATATTTAAGTTTTCTCATGAGTACAATAATCCCTTTAATAATTCAATCTCCCTATGAAAATTCAATCACCCCAAAGTTTGGTGACAAAATTCGAGCTATTCTAATAAATTCAACCACCCTCTAAAATCATTGAAATATCGAAGAAATAATGGATTATATATATGCATGAATTTGAACCAATGGGGCTTCCGTGGCTGTCGTTGTGCACACCGCAGGTCATGGTAAGAATAGGCCTCAGCTCCTCAGACAGCTTGTCGTAAGAGGCGACTAACTGAGGCACCCGTGGGGTTCCCGGGTGTGAAAAGGAATAGGACCCCGCCCATGTGGTTCCCGGGTGTGAAAAGGAATAGGACCCCAACGTTGTGATCTGACTGAAATATAGTTGAAAGCAACGTTAAATCATATTCACTCACTCAACTTCCTGTTCTAGTAAATTTGATCACTCCTTTATTTTATGACGGAAATTTCACTTCCTGTGATTGAATTATTAGAGGAATTATCGTTCGCAGAATCACGACACTAGAACAATCCTGTCCACCAAACTACCCCACCAACCAATGAAATCACAACATATCTGCATGGTCATCTGTGATCTATTCGGGTCAAGCATTCAAATGTTCCTTTGAACATTGGAACATGACATTTTCCACCAAATTTTCCCCATTTTGCATTTTTTGTATGGGAGAGAACTCTGACCCCAGCCAGACAATCTCGCAGAAATTATCCGTCGTCTGGCGTGAAGGGTATAGGAAGCTCGGACTATGATCAATATACCTTTATAATACAATACCTGATGTGATTATATAAGCTACACCAATCCTCCCTAGTTACAGTGTAACACTTCGATGTATTTGTATGTATTTCAACATAAAAAGTAGCCGACATGTAGTACAATACATGGACAGATATCCCCCCCACCCCACCCATGCATCAGATAGATGGGCCCTCCCACCCACAGCTCCTTATGCACAAGATAAATATATCACAAATACAGAACTACCAGTTCATCTTACTAGAATATGTTGTCATAGCATTTTTATATATATACATGTACATACGAGAGACTATTATATTTCAAACATCAAAGTGGGATATTAACAGAGGGTGGATTCTGCCCATCTCGTACCCTCTGCCCATCTCATATTCACCATTTAACCGATACCCTCGAATATGTGTAGTTGCATAAATATACATGGGATATCTACAATTGTTTTCAATGCACAGGTTGACTGAATTATATACCGGTAAATGTTACGGTGTGTTTCTGTGCCACCGTAAAACATTTCATCGGTTAATCATCAGCTGATAATTGGATTCATTGATATACTATAGCGTATAACATATTTTCCTGATCGTGACATTTTTGCCAAACACAGACTATCATCACAGCAGGCAAATGTTGCACAGTATTTAAAGTCATAGTTTCGAGCAAGTATGTCCAAAATAAAAGAAAATCGCCAATACTTTACACTCTTCAGGCATGAGAGTGGAATGAAAAAACATCTGGAGCAAAGAGTGTAGCGATTTGGGGGGGGGGGGGGGAGAGAGTCTGCGAATCCGCCTTCCTATCTGTAGGCGAAATAGGGTTTTGGGCGAGCATTCCAGAGGTCTAAAATGTCTTCAACCTTATAACAGTCGATCCGTTTGACATTGTGCATGTCATGACTGACCAATTCGTGGCCTGCAACCTTGGGCACCGCGGGAGGTATTTTGGGGTGGCACGAGAGGTATATTCATTTCGGGATACCTCGACTGGCAAATTACCAGTTCATTCTATGAATAAATAGTGGTCCCCGACAACATTGTGTCAGATCGACCAAACACAGGCTAATGCGAGATGATTCACATTGACCAGTTGTTCACTTTGAATGTATCCTTTTGAATATTAGGAATAAAAAATACTCAAAATCAGTCTGTATATTATGCAAAGTTTGCATGCTGTGGGAATAATCTGTGTAGGGGAGATTGGGGTACAGTGGGACATGGGGCACAGTGGGACAAGCCGTCTAGCTCTTTTGTTAAGAACAAGAGGCACATAACATTATCCGCCCTCCTGTCTGTAGGCGAAATAGGGTTTTGGGCGAGCATTCCAGAGGTCTAAAATGTCTTCAACCTTATAACAGTCGATCCGTTTGACATTGTGCATGTCATGACTGACCAATTCGTGGCCTGCAACCTTGGGCACCGCGGGAGGTATTTTGGGGTGGCACGAGAGGTATATTCATTTCGGGATCCCTCGACTGGCAAATTACCAGTTCATTCTATGAATAAATAGTGGTCCCCGACAACATTGTGTCAGATCGACCAAACACAGGCTAATGCGAGATGATTCACATTGACCAGTTGTTCACTTTGAATGTATCCTCTTGAATATTAGGAATAAAAAATACTCAAAATCAGTCTGTATATTATGCAAAGTTTGTATGCTGTGGGAATAATCTGTGTAGGCCTACAGTAAAACCTCTGAATACCGATACCTGGGGTAAACCTACCAACCTATAAATACCAACTTTATCCATGGTCCTAATACTTCAATTTAAAGTATTTTGAACCTTGATAAACCAGAACCCTGTCAAAACCGACACTATAATCTGGTCTCAAGTATGGTCGGTATACACAGGTTTCACTGTATAACATGTATTGATAGGAATGATGATACTTAACAGTAAAAGTATCAACTCGAGTATGTTGAGAAGCTAACAATTGGTCAGCCGATCCACTTTCCATCCCCGGGCTCAGGTGCAGATTTTCACTTTTAAGGCTCGTCCAGCTCCAATTCCATGGCACTGATAGGTCGACATTTGATTTGCTTCTCACGGTTCCGAGAACGCCAGATCTTGATAGAGGAGTCGTCGCTAACAGTAACCAAGACTTCTGGGTCTTGGGGATTGAATGCCACAGCATTGACGACATCGAGGTGAGGGAACCGGTTGAGGCAGAGTCCATAGTGACGGTCCCATACATAACCATGCTTATCTTCAGCCCCGCTGTCAGAAAAAGAAAGAACAGATTCTCCAAGATTATGAGTTAGCTCTCTTCTTCAGACACATTTAGAAGGCTGAGCACTGCTCATTATTACGTTCCAAGTCCATATTTACCGTCTTCATTTACACCAAGCCAATTTCTCTGTTCCCATTTTGAACCCGCCTTGATATATCTGACCCCTTTCAGTGTTCAAAAACTTATAAATAGACAACATTAGATGTCACTGGCCTCAAATCTATTTAATTTTGAAATGTGTCATAGAAGAGTGTTATTGATTGGCTGACCTATATATTGCACCTGCCAGCACAACAACCATAATAGGGAGCATCTCAAATGTCGGAATGTCCGAGAGGCATTTTTTTTTTTACCATAAAGGAACGCACGGAAGTTCTGTTTTCAGGCACTAGAACATTCAGCAGAGCTGAAACGTTGTCGCTGAACATTCCATAAATGCAGAACATTCGTTTCGAAATTTCGATCAAAATATTCTGAATTCGTTGTGTAATTCTTAAATTGTTGACTATCATTCATTTCGTTAATGATATATGGAATAAACGCTGCAAAAGGTCAGAATCGTCAAAAGCTTCTTCTCTACTGCACTCAAGCAACAGCTGATGGAGAACTGATTCTCCCTTCATACATGGGAACATTCGGGGGAATCAGAACATTCGGCCTGGCGCATCAGAATGTTCGGGTGCATCGTTTATCAATTTTAATTTTATTCAACATGGCTGCATCTATCGAATAAGTCAAAGCTAAGGAAAGCAAGGTCGAACTGACTTTCTTAAACTGGCATGACTGGGGGCCTGCGTTATCCAACATTGGATGTAAGTGGAAACCGAAGTCGAAAAACGGTATGTGACACAAAACAACAGTATTTGTTCATTTATTTGGTGAAAATTCATTTGCTCTCCCAACTGACTTTTGGCGAGCTATTTTGAGGTAAGCGATTTGCTCGCCCCAAGGGATCCAGGAGACTGTTTCATCACTCCTCCAAATTTTCCTCATGACCAGGCCTGAACATCCTCGCTAAAACCAGGGATCTCTATCCTAGATATAGCCCCTGGTACGCTTGGGCAATGTATCGCGATCAATGACAACACAGCAGTAGATGTCAGCCAATCAGCAAAAGCAACATCCTGCACATATTGAAATCAGATCACTTAAGCACCTTGACCATGGCGACCGTGACAACAGATTCAAAAACACCATAGTAGATAGCTTGTGCGATACCCAGCATGCCCAGTGGCAGATGAACATGCACCTTTTCAACAACCATGAACATTAATAAATATAAAGGAAACATAGTTTAAAACAAAATCTATTTGAAGAGAAAATAAACCCTTTGAAGAGCAAATGTAGAAAACACCGAAGCTTTAAAGGCGGTCCGCGATGTCAGTGTATCCGACCTCACCTTCCCACTGAAGGACTTGAATTGGGTTGAAACACACGGATTTCTATAAAATTTCACTGGTCTATCCATTAATATTTTATTGTTATGCGTGCTTGGATTAAATATTTTACACTCGGTATCAGCGAATAGTTTAGCAGCGAAATTAAAACCCAAACGTATTTTACTATCAGCGCAGTTTTTCTAGGTCACGTAACTGGATCTTGTGTGTGGGCGGAACGCGGTCTGCTATACAAGTTGGTCAAGGGTTCACCTTTGGCTCACAAATAGAAACCTTGACATGGTGAAGATGAACAGCGTAAATCAGCTACCTACCTGGCCACATATTCGTCGCAGACGTCCAGAAAAATGAAGAAACACTCGTCATTGGGTGTGTAAGCCTTGTGGGCTCGATGCATGGTGCCGACTTCTCTCATTCTGCCCAGGTCTATAACATGGATGTCAATTTCCTGAGCGATGGGCGGTGGGTACAGCGGATTATCAATATGATAGTCCTTGGGCCAGGGGCGACTGTTCACATAAAGGTACCTACAGGTAACAAGATATGACATCTCATTCAAGAGTTGATGAGTTTGAATACTGTAATGACAAATTAGGGTACAGTACCAGTAATGATAAATACAAAGCTTTACATTTGAAAACCCCATCGGCCCTAGCATGTCTAGGGTAACTCTTTTAACATGGCTTGACTAACTTATTAGACCATCTGCGTAAATCGCTGGTAAACTCAAGCTGCAAACAATTCTTGATACATGTAAATATTAGTACTGTAACATATAATGTCAAAGACCAAAGGAACTTGAAGGTAAACAGTACAGATATAATTTGATTAGGGGAGGGAGGGAGGGAGGGAATTTGGCTTAATGTCACACTCAAGTTTGTTTCACTCATATGGTGACAGTCAGTTTGGTTGGTGGAGGAAGCCGGAGTACCTAATTTGATTAGGTTGTCATAGCAACCCTACAAATTATCCAGATGGATTTATTTTCATTGGGCTTCTCATTCTACCAGATATGCAAATGGTTCGCGCTCGCTCACACAAAGCTTTCGCATAGCTCTCGCCCATCTTGCGCATACGTTATGTGTACCATACGCGAAGGATGAGGAAATTAATTGCTGGTTGTAGTGTAAGTAAATACAGCAAATGTGGAGGTATCATCAAAAAGGTTTTACAGATTTCTTGTGGATGAACAGACTGCATGAAAGAAGTCTGATGAAGTCCAGAAAGTTTATAATTTACTATTTTTCAGCAAAATTCTACTATAAAATTTGTGAAATGTAAACATATGACATTCCAGAGACTGGCACTTGACTGTTGGACTGAACAAAAGAAAAAAGAAAAATAAATTGATCATAAAAAAAATTTATTATGTTGCTATAGCAACCATGTAATTAACTGAATAATTACATTTTCATTAGGCTTCTGGCTCTTTACTACTACTGGGTAAGTAAGCATACCAAATTTAGAATTCATCAGTGGAACCATTTTGCAGATATCTTCCTCACGTATGCCCAATTGCTTTAAGCCAGATCTGAAACTAGAGGTTTCGCTTCAACCCAGGAGTTGCCTCTCTGGCATGAAGCTTTTGCTGGTTGTTTTGTTTGTTTTTTAGCAGAAACATACATGTAGGTTTCTTTCAACCCCCCACTTTGCCTTGAGTGGGCACAGTTGACCTGTTTATAGAGGTGCTATGAAATGAAAGTGCCAATAAGTATCCAAAGCTGCGCATCTGGTGTAACATTAAGTTTGGTGAAATTCCGTCCAATGAAGCTTCCATCCAAGTTTTGTGAAATTCTGTCCATAAGTTCTCAAGATATTTTGCAGACAATGACATTTTAGGCCAATACATACATTTACATGTAAGAAGATGGACAACACACGGACACACATCAAAACGTTATCAGATGAGGACATTCGAATGAAGCTTCCATCCAAATTTGGTGAAATTCTGTCCAGTAGTTCTCCAGATATCTTGCAGACAAGGCCTGCATATACAAGTAGACGGACACTGGACAAGGACGTACACACGGACAAGGACGCACTCACACACACAAACCAAAACCTGATCAGATGAGGCCATTCCAATGAAGCATCCACCAAAGTTTGGTGAAATTCCTTTCAGTTGTTCTCCAGATATCTTGCAGACAAGAAAAGGGGATGCACAGACAGACAGACAGACAGACAGCACAAACACCAGGGAGACATAATAAATGACACTAACCTGTGATCGGGTGAGAGACTCATACCAATAATGTGTCCATGTAGGTTGATTAACTTATCCACTTGGTTATAATCGTCTCCCTCCATCCCATGCACATTCTCATCCACGTCAGGTAAGAGTCGCACCCCTTCCTCCGTCCGCTGAACGTTGGACCCACGGAGGGCCTCCAGAGATTTGATCCTTTTTATACCTATCTGATGAGGTGTGTACGTCAACGAACCCGTTGTAAATATTAAGTACTTATCACAGTACCGGCGAGAACAACTCGGGGCATGACATTTCTGTCGCGAGTTACAGTCCGGCACAATCACGCTCGGTCCCTGTCTCATTGACAGAGAGGAATGAAACATGTCTTTCGAGCTGCTGTTTGCGCCATCAGAAGACAGATTGTGTGAATGTGAATGCAAATCTACATTTGCTTGTGGTGAAGTGTATCCACTCCTAGGACCACTACAGTTGGGTTTTGCCTCATTGCTACCACTCCTAAATGAGAAAGACTTTTCGTTTGTCCTTTTCCTTGGGGAGACCGATATGTAGGGTTCGCCGCTAGAGTTCTGAGACACGGAGAGAGAGCGCAATTCGGGTTTGTCCATGTCATTGGCGCAGTTCCCGCTAGTGCTGACTGAAGCTCCCAATGCTGCATCAACCGTCGTCAAACGAGGTCGACATGCGGATGATCGATCATCCTGAGCAGCATGCTGGGCCTGTCGATATTCCTCGTCGTATTCGATTGTGCCATTTAGTCTGTCTGTCGCATCTTGCATGTCCACCTCCAGAAACGTAGACGTGTAAGCACCGTTCTCAAATGACGTCATGTTTTGCATGCGTTGTAAGCCAGGGCAGTGATGGAGGCCTTCAGAATCGTCATGAAGGTGACTACACCTCCTGCTGTCGCCATGACCACCAGCCTTCTTGGCGGCATGGCTAGGTGATAGGACACCATCATCGGCGTTTGCATCAATGTCCCAGCAGTTGGCAATCATTATTGTCCTTATGGAACTGGCGTTCACGTTATGGAATCTGAACAAACGCATGACCACCGATTCCTGCTCTGAATCCAGGGCTTGAAACGCCTTTAAAAAAAAACAAAGTAATAATAATAACTAGAAGATGCAGCTGGTGATTTTAGTAATAATGTTCATGCTAAAACTGCCAGAATGTCAGAAGTTCCTAAACTAGGAGTCCCTATTTCATGTAAGGATCATGAGACAATACATACAATAGCCAAGTTGGAGGACAACAATGGACTAGAGCTTTTCAGCTACACACAGGCTTGAACAATGCATTCTTACACCAAGTATCGACCAAACTATGAAACAGCCTAAATAAAAAAATTTTACAAGTAAATTTTCTGTTATTAAGCTAAAACTTACCTCACTTCCACTCTTTGCATTTCTTGTCTACATGAAATATCACAGTAAGAATTTAAATGACACAGTTATCTCCCCTGCTAGTCACCTGATAGCATAGCTACCCACAATTCCACTTCCTTCTTGTTCCACTGCGATACATGGTCTGGATGTATCATAGCGGGGAGGTTGGGCGGGCATCACTGGAAGTGAGGTAAGTTTTAGCTTAATAACAGAAAATTTACTTGTAAAATTTTTTTGTTATTTGCGCTGAAAACTTACCTCACTTCCACTCTTTGCATAGAGTGCCACCGTAAGGTAGGTGGGCAAACTGATACAATCCGTGGTAGTGATAAATGCCATACATAGTGACTAGTTCAAAGTAGAAATCATAGATCTTCTACCTCACAGAGGATCCATGAAATCATACAACAGTAATAACCTGTATGCCTATGGTACACAGGGAACCTCTGTTGCTACTCTGACTTCAAGGCTGAGATGCAATATACGCCCCCCCCTTTTTTTCGAAAGGGGCTGAGAGAAAAAAATGCACTCACCCGCAAGCAGGGTTACAACTGTACGCCCGGACTTTTGTAGCTATAATGCTGGCCTCGGTCCCCCTGACACCCGCTGTGCGGTCACAAGTGGGCCGATGGAATAGAGGTCGTTACATGCCAACGTCATGTCCCGGAGATAGTAGGAGGCAAATGTCGTGTTTGACCTCCAGTAGCACGCCCTCATAATGTCCGTCACCGATCTGTTGGTCCATAGAGGCCATGATGCCGCTAATGCCCTAATCTCGTGACCCGAAACGTTTACAAGCGCGGCTTGCCTATCAGTAGCCGTGGAGTACGCTAGCCGAATCGTATTTTTGAGCCAACTCGAGATAGTGTTTTTACTTATTTCTTGTTTGGCTTTGGGATCGAAAGGGATAAACAAACGCCTCCTTCCCGCTCTGATCTCCTCTGTACGATTCAGGTAACACGCAAGAGCCCGAACCGGACACATTAACATGTCTGATTCAAGACCGGACGAAAGGAAATCAGATAAGGCTGGAATTGTGAACTCTCGAGATATGGAATCGTAGAGGGCTTGATTCTTGGCCACAAACTCAGGAACCGTTGTGAGAACTACCTTGCTCCAGTTCCTAGAGTGTCTGATGTTCCTTTTATCGAGCGCATGCAGCTCTGACACCCTAGCTGCTGAAGCAAGAGCCAACAAAAACGAAGTTTTGTATGATAAATATTTTAGCTCAATAGCTTCTATTGGCTCGAAAGGTGGCTCTCCTAATTGCCGAAGTACTAAGGCTAAGTCCCACTTAGGTAATTTCGGAACAGCCGACTGACCAGTTATCTTGTATGACTTGATTAGTGCAGATAAATTTGGATCAGTCGAGGGATTAATCCCAGTACCCAGTAGAATAGGTTGAGCAATAGCTGCCCTATAACCTTCTACCGTAGCGGGCACCAGGCCCCTATCCCTGAACAGATACAATAGAAACTCTGCTACTTCAGGGATAGTGGCGCAGGATGGATTGATATCCCTCTCTCCACACCAAAGATCGAAGATTGCCCACTTTGAGTTGTATACAGCGGAAGAGGACGGTCGAATTGATTGTGCCATTCGGCGCCCAACCTCCGCTGAAAATCCCGCCTGAGCGAAGTGCTGCTTGAGCACTTGCACACGTGGTAGTGGAACAGTCCTGGCTGGCTGTGGAATATCGACGTTCCGGGCTGGCGCAGTAGATTGTGCCATACCGGAAGCTGTCTTGGTACATCTACCAGAAGATCCAGTAGTTCCGGGAACCACGGCCTTGCAGGCCACCACGGAACAATCAGGTAAACGACACACATGTGTTCGCGGATCTTCTGAGGTACCTTCGCTAGGAAAGCTGGAGGAGGGAACGCATATGCTACCATCCTTGACCAGTCCTGCGATAGTGCGTCCACTGCATATGCCGACGGATCCGGGACCGGCGACATGAACAGGGGCAGTAGATTGTTGCGCCGAGTGGCGAACAGATCTATGTGTGGCATCTCCCAGACATGAGCTATTTGTTTTAGTATGTCTGGGTGAAGTTGCCACTCCGTGAGAATTATCTGATTCCGTCGTGAAAGCGAATCCGCTAAGACGTTCAGTACCCCCGGGATGTGTCTGGCCAACACCGATATGTTGTTGTCCCAACACAGACCGAAAAAGATTTCCGCTTGGCTTTGTAATTGCGGAGATCTCGTCCCCCCCTGCTTGTTGATATAGGACACGACTGTTGTGTTGTCCGTCGCAACTAGCAGGTTCTTGTCGGTCAATACGCTCACCCACGTGCGGATGGCATGTGTCACTGCCATAAACTCCAACACGTTTATATGGTACGAGCGTTCCTCGATTGTCCATAACCCGGATGTCGACTTGGACTCGAGGTGGGCTCCCCATCCTTCCATAGATGCGTCCGTGAACAGGTGATGTGACGGACGAAACGGAAGTAGGGACACACCTGGCATAACGTTGAGTGGATCCAGCCACCATTGGAGGCATTGTTTGACTAGCGGTGTTACAGGTATCCACGGATTCAACTGCCTTTCGACCCATTGATGATTGAAGTAAATCATTAAGGGACGAAGCTGCAACCGCCCTCTTGGTGTTACGTCCTGTGTTGACGTCAAGAGGCCGATTATCGCAGCAAAGTATAAAGCCCTGGCCTGAGATAACTTGAGGAACTGAGGTATCTTCGTCGTTATCTTTAGCCATCGATCTTCTGGGGGTTTGGCGAGAGCTCGTAGCGTATCGTATTCCACCCCCAGAAATTTGCGCCTTTGTGAAGGAATCAGCTCTGATTTCTCTTCGTGTGGGATGTATCCCAGAGAAGTCAACATCCTTAAGACAAACTGGGTGTCTAGGATTAACTGTTCCTTGCAGGCATTCCTTAGCAGGGAGTCGTCGATATAAAAGTGGTACTTTATACCTAGACTGTGCAGGAATTGTGCCACTGGTGTAAACACTCGTGTGAACACCCAAGGGGAAGTGGACAGGCCGAACGGAAGCACTTGAATTTGGAAGCGTCGTTTGCCGACCATGAATCTCAAGTACTTCCTGTCCCCCAGATGTATCGGGATATGCAGGTATGCATCCCTTAAATCCAGAGAAGTCAGCCATTCCCCTTGTCCGAGTACTGTCCGGATAGACCGGAAGGACTCCATGCGGAAGTGTGGCGGTGGAGTGAGGTAGTCCTTGTTGAGGCGCTTTAGGTTTATAACCATGCGCATCTCGGACGTGTCTTTCTTGGGGACCAGAAAGACCGGCGAATAGAACCCGGGTGACGTGTCCGAAACCGGAAGCTCTATTACAGCTGCCTTCTCTATCAGCTTGTCCACAGAGGACTGTATTGCTGATAGATGACCCGTTCGTAATGGTATACGAGACGGAAGGGGATGAGCAGTCAAGGGAGGAAGCGTGTCGAACAATAGGCGATAGCCGTATCTGATCGTTCGAATGACCCACGCTTCCGTCCCGATCCTTATCCAGTTCCTCCAAAACAACTGCAGCCTTCCCCCTACCGGAAGGTCTAGTTGCTGGGGAACTGGAAACGTTATGTCTCGGTGTTCCCGCCATACCGGAAGCCACCCGGTACGGCCCGAGACATCAGGAATCCTTCTTTGACTGCTTAGATTTCCCCTTACCCTGCTTCTTATGGCCATAGGTCGATACTCTTGGCTCTAAAGAAGCAGGCGCTTGGTTATGCTGTTGGCCGGAAGCACCCTTATTAGCCTTGGAACTAGGCGGGTTCTTCTTAGCCTTCTTCGCCTTTGGACCCGACCCGGAAGCCATAGGTCTTTTAGACGAAGCACCGGAAGCAACTGACCTGTCATGCTCTATACGATCCATTTCAGGTCGAACTTCGGCAACAGCATCACCAAACAGTAAATTCAATTCAGATCTACCGTACTGGTCCCTATCCACTTCCATAGCTTCCGGGGTTTCCTGCCAGGAGGGAGTATTGGAAGGGATAGTCCTCGACAAATTAGCTTCCGGTTTCCTAGACTGTTCAGTCAAAACCGGAAGCAGTGGCGTACTACTTCGGAATTGACTGGTCATCATCTCTCTCAATTCCTTCATTTCCTCACGTTGCTGTTCCATACCGCGCAGTATGGCAGCCAATGTGGGATCAGTCACTTGAGAGTGGACCGGAAGCAAGGCCTGACGAGGTGTGTTCACACTCAAGGACCCTCCAGCTGGACGTGAGCACGGCCACTGTAAAGGTCGGTGAACTGGCATACGAGGTCGTAAACCGGAAGCACGTATAGGAGGACGCATCATACGTAATAATCCCGGTCCCGTACCACGAACACCCCCGGAAGCAGATATCTGACCTAAGCCACGCAAGGGCGAAGGTAGACCAGCAACCGGATGCCGCATAATTTGACCTGATCTGATTGAGGGTTCTTGATAACGCAACTCAGACACAGGCAAAAAATTTGACATATCATGGGTACCTGAATACATACCATACTGCCGTTGTTGCGGGAACCTTAATCTCTGGTGGCCCAGAAGGCTCGTAGACACAAACGTCTCGGCAAGGGAACGAGGAAGGCCACCAGAGTAACCGGAAGCAGGTTGGGGAAATTCAGACAAACCGGAAGCAACAGTTAAAGGCGTAACTGAGCGACCGGGAAGTCCAGGCCTCGACAGCGTCGAGGAAGGTATTTTCCCAACCCCGGACCCAAATGAAAACTTAACATTAGGCCCCTCACTGGTGCTGCCCAAGTTTTCGTAATCATAAGTCGACTCCGATCGAGAGATCGGAGTCCCCTGGCTTTCCCACGCTAAGCCTGGGTCCGTCACCGATTTCCCTTCATCGTCACATCCAGGCGTCCGCTCAATAGGAATCTCCACTTCCACAGTCGTCGTAGTACCAGATTCCATATCTTCGATTACTCCTTCCACTTGTACCAACCGGGTCGATCGCTTACCTGATTGACCCTTCGCCTGGCCTGAAATGGAAGTATCGTGAGCGGGGGGGGGGTGTTTGTTTATCTTTATTTACGTCCAATAGGCTGACTACCGTAGACCCAGCTACAGAACTAACAAACCCCCTAGACTCCTCGCCTACACTAGTACGAGGAGACTGTGCTACATATGTCTCGTTGGCGAGATTGGTAGGCATAACAACACTATTTCCTTCGTTAGCTGCCAGAGAACCGGCCAGATACACCTGGAATATGCCGGGCGCCCACACAATACACTCTTCACAGGCAGTGTCCCATGTACAGATTCTACCCTGGCGGCATGGCGGACACAATGAGTGAAGGTCATAACTAGGCTTGTCACCTCCACAAGACATGCATGACATTTGAGACATATTTTGAGCCATTTTTACGCTGATAACTTATAGAATACTTCCCAAAGGACTTCTTGCAGGAAATCAGACGTCTGAGGTAATCCAACTGTGAGTAGTTTCGCTAGAAAAGGCACTTTTTCACGGAGTTGACAATGTTTACTTCCAGCCCTACGAAGCAGTAGAACAAGAAGGAAGTGGAATTGTGGGTAGCTATGCTATCAGGTGACTAGCAGGGGAGATAACTGTGTCATTTAAATTCTTACTGTGATATTTCATGTAGACAAGAAATGCAAAGAGTGGAAGTGAGGTAAGTTTTCAGCGCAAATAACTGTGTAATTTACAGGTGCGCTCGAACAGAGTACATTAAATACAATGTAGACAGGTGGACAAATGGATGGACAATGCAGACCAGTATGTCTTTGCATTCTTAGGGGTATAAACATGAACCATAACAAAGCACTGAAAATGCCTCAGTCTTTATCTAAGAATTAAATAGAGAAGGTCCATTGACGGCAATAAGCAACTGGTGATAAAGTTGTTCAATAGGCTTCTGTTCTGCAACCACCATAACCACATAGATGTGTGATTGAAGTTTAAGAATCCTAGGCAGTCATTCTTCAGGCAGATGGTCAGATGTAATGATTCCCCAAGCCGATCTTGCAGTTGCCCATGACCAGATGTATGTCTGGTAAAAGTTCAGAAAGCCTTGGCCGTATCATTCTCAAGATATGGTGGTAAGACAACTAGAACAACTTTGACATTTTCAGAAATCAACAGGTTGTTTACCCCCTCTTGATGTCAAGGTATATCCAAAGGATATAAAGCACTACACAGCCTAGAGCGAAAGAGATCACATCTCAAAAGCTTGAACATGTTTACCATAACTTGGTCGTATATATGTACATAAAATATGGGTTACATTCCACAACCTTGAATTGGAGTTAACACCAAATCAATAGATTCTCAACAATTTCCTGATTTTCAGGCTGAGTGACCTTGACCTTTGACCTCTATTTTGGTACGGTACTCAATACATCTCCCATAATGTATCCAGTCATGCCAGTCAAGACAAATGAGACTTTTCGATGATTTCCTAACCTTTGATTCTCAGTGACCTTGACGTTTGGCCACAGTCTTGGTAGGTGACAAGTTGCATCTATACATGTATGTATCCACTCACAAAAAAACAAAGCATTTTAAATGATTTTCTGAATTCTGGGCCCCAGTGAGCTTGACCTTTGACATTGACCTCAATTTTGGTACACAACACATCTCCCCCTAATGTATCCCCCCCGCCCCCACCACTCACAAAAAGTTGCAACTTCAGAGGGAAAACTGCCACAGATACAGATGGACAAGAATGGACAGATGGAAATTGCCATCACACATTAAGTCCGCTTTTTGGTGGGCAAATAAATACAACAGAGATAGTCGAATGTACCCAAATAAAATAGATCTCTGGTACACCACTGAGCAACCTTGTGTACCAGATTTAATGTCATTAGCTGCAATGGCTTGGCATCTACAGAGGACATACAGATGGACATGATGGATGGACAAACATTGCGATCATCCTGTGATTTCATCTGGCATACATACCAGTGGAATAAAACTTTAAAAAATCTGTTCCAATAGATTGTCTGAGACAAAATAGAACAGCTTATTCACCACTGATTGGTACCGAACTTGAAACTAAGCGTTACAGCAAAGATCATAATCAAAGGATCTAAATCCTCATGGCTACGATCAGTTAGAGCAAAGTAAGTTAGGCATGCGAGAGGACACTGGCTGATACTGTACATTTCAACAGTACAGGGCAGAAATAACTTTACCTTGAATGAGACTATAGGAAAAATGAAATGTGAGTGACTTCTTATATTCGACCCCCCACTCAAGACATGTATGATGGCAGCAGAGAAAAACACTCTCGTGACTACTAATGTAATAGGCGTAGGCTGTGATATTTAACAAAAGAGTCCGAATGGGCATCATGCCCCTTGGTTAGAAAAATGCACTAGAGGGTTCTTCCTAACAGCATTTTCCCTCAACAAGTTCACACAGTCATGTAAGAGTTGCTCACTTGTTCTTTGCTCAACGCATCAGCATTTAATAAAACAAATTTCTAGTTTTTTTTAGCACTGCATCAACCCTTTTTATTGCCCACAGCAAAGAAAATATACGAAGCTGCGCATCTGAAAACCCCTCGGCTCTGGGCGCCAGCCATTCATAATGTACATGTATTCAATATGAACCAAGATTTCAGGAACACCAAGCAGTCAAGTGACAATTATACAGATTCTGAAAAGTTTTGCAATTAGAAATGGCCTCTAAGGTTTCCGTCCAATCAGAGAAACTGGTATTCATTACGTAAGTATCTTGATGCATCAATGACAGAGATAGAGATCATTAATGATTTTAGATAAATTAAAGAGGGCCGCACATCCTTCCCGCCACTCAGAGGAACTGATGTGGTTATATTCATTGCAAGTCTCTTGATACATCGATGCTGTATACCAAGTTTTGTACTTGAATGGTATCAGAGATATAATCATTAAAGATTTTGCATAAATTAAAGATGGCCACCAAGGTTTCCACCGAATCAGGGAAACTGATTTGGTCATTCCTTTGAAGTTTCTTGATGCATCGATGATCTATACCTAGTTTCACAGTGAACAGTGAAATGGTACCTGAGATACACAAGATTAATGCTTTCGCATAAATTAAATATGGCCGCCAAAGTTTCCACCAATCGGGTCCAGATTCAATAGGGTTCTGGGTCATGAGCATATGGATGTGCAGTGCAAGTTTGGTGTGCCTAGGGTAAGTCGTTCTAAAGATATCTTGGTAACGAGAAAGGTGTGACGGACAGACGGAGAGACAGACGGGCAGACGTACATGACGACGACAATACCCTTCGGCCAAAAAAGAAAAAAAAAAAATAAAGAGATAAAAAAATCTCTTTCCCTGTTCATTTCTTTCAAAAAAAGTGCCTGTGAAGCTGGGGTTTAACTTTATTCAGCCCAAGTTATTTCTGGCCTGTACTGTTTATGCGGGTCCCTTTACCTTATTGAGCCATAGCGCTGAGCAGGAGATGAGATGACCAAGCCAATACAGGTTACCTGACAACAGGTAATTCTCGTTATACCACGTCCCAAACACGTCATATGGCTTATTGATCACGCGACACTGAAGCTGGAAGGAATCTGATGGAAAGAAATCAATAGATTAAATCTGTCTAATAATTCAAAATTGACCCATTTTTATTTTAGTGTACAGCGTTACATATATGACGGATTAAAATAATAAAAGCAGTCTATCATGTCTGTGGAAATATAACACAATGGGTCCAAAAGCTTCATAAATGTTCTGATCAAAACTTGACCAATTCATTCAAGTGCACAGCATTACATACATGATGGATTAAAAAGTGGAATTATGACTAGTTAGAGTGATCAATTTTAATTTGCTTAATTCAGAACCTGCAAACTTAAAGGAGTACTTACCTTATTTTATATTGGCTCCTATTACAAAGGTTAGATTCTTAAAGAAATATAACCAACAATTTAACTGTCGTTGAGGGCGACAATCTATTATTTTTATTACAATTTGTGAAGTCATGTTTCCGCTTTGAGGTCGACGTGGGCGCCGCCATGTTGCCTGTGGGATGACGTCACTGATGACGTCAGCATTCAGGACAACGTCACGGCTAACGCTTGATCCAGGGACGATCCAACTACGGAGATTTGAATTACTCCGAGTAAGAGTTCAATTCGAGAATAAAACTGGCGCGGCAAATCCAACGGGGATAATTTCGAAAAGGAAAGTGGTTTAGGTTATCTCCACCATATGAATAATTTCTTCTCCAAGTCTTTCAACTGAGACTTGCCCGATTCAATTTGGACAAAATTTGAAGCTGAGCGTTAAACTAAAAGAGCGTCCTCTGCAATTGTCCAGTGATTTGAGTTGAACGACGATGCTTCTAAGTTCGTAAACATTTTCATGATTACACTTCAACTACTAAAATCAACTAGAATGTCAGTGGATTTACTCGGTTCCTTCTCGTGCGAATTATCGGCATGACCAACACGATCAACCTTAAATCTCCATGACGTTGTGACGTTTTTAGATGAGTATACACTCACTTCCGCTCATCTAAAAACGTCACGCAGTGCTGCAATGGCGGCGCCCAGTGCACGCCGTGGCGAGCAACAAAATATTCAATATTTCTTTTATTTCGCATCCTATCAACGTAAGTTTAATATAATAAGGTTTGGAATACGATTGCTGATAAATATAGTCACACTCAAAAATAAGGTAAGTACTCCTTTAATAGTCTATCTTGTCTACGGAAATATAATACTTGTCCAAAAGCTTCATAAATGATCAAAATTCTGTTCAAGTGTACAGTGTAACATATATTATGCCCTCGAGTAGCGGGTCTATTCTAATGAATGGATGGCCAGATACAGGTAAACAAAAGACTCGTGTAGGTGTGTTACCATGGTTACACCGTGACTGACAGCAATTAAGTCACACATAAGTGACCAGCGCATGTGTACTTCGTTTACCTTTCAAGCTGAACACCGCTATTTCACCAGAAGTGCTGAGCTGCCCAAAATGGACGCCGGAGACAAGCAACAAGGTGTCGGTTTCATTGAACTGTGAGAACTGTGTGTATTTCCACCTCTTTTGTTTCATGTCTTCTTTGTACTTCAACGACACTGGGAAGGAAGTATTCCATACCTGAACATGGATGATTATAAGAGTCTATTAATATACATGTTACTGGATTACACTCAACATACATGCTACTCATACAATACATTCTACTTCAATGACACTGAGAAGGAACATGGATGAATATTACAGTCTATTAGTATACATGTGCATGTTACTGGATTATACTGATTTCCCACAAAGCAACCAGGAAGTGCTCAAAATTATTGAAGCTGGAAGTTAAAACAAGGGTTATGTGTAACCCGGCAGCTCGCCATTTTGGGTTTTGTCAATAACATGCAGCTTCACATAAAGATCGAGCCCTTCAGGTTGCACATCACTGGCAATGACAATACATATTGTTATAAAAATTTGACTTCTTTGTCAGTGATGTTGAAGTTGGATTGAAAGATGAACTATATTATAAAACTTGAAATAAAGATTACCTTTTTTTCCAAAAGTAAGCTTATGTCAGAGTCCAAAAGATGTCAAAATTATGTCAAAAGTCCAGCCTAAACAAAAAACAGTAACCTTCCAACTTGAGTCTAACGTTGTGCTAAACATAAAAACTTAACCGGACACCGACACTTTCCCCCTCTCTCTCTCCCAATACCTCGCCTACTTCGTATACGGCGAGCTAAAAATGGTCCAAAATCATCCAAATGATCTATCGATACTTCTTACTCATTTTAATGATTTTAAAGGCCAGGATCATCAAAATTATCAGAACAGCTGAATTTGGTCCACAAGATTGGGGGTGATTGAATTTAAAGAAGTTGATTGACTTACCAGAGGTATTATCATACACGTACTAATCCCTGTTCACTAGACATAAATACAAATCCCTATGGATCTGGCTGGGAAGAGGAGAGACAGAGAGTCAAATAAAGGAACATTCTTCTACCTTATAACCTGACCCATAACTCAAGGTCAATCATCTTCTATATTTACATGGGGTTTTGTGGTCAAGTTTTGCTCTTCTTGCCTCATGGTGATGCTACATGGTGCCCCTTCCCAAATAATATGCACAGCTACTCTCTGAAGCCATGATTTTTATTATTTTCAATGGAGAAGGGCGTGTGGTTCAGAAAGTTTGATACTGCTTGAAATAATTGTTAATGAGTGAAACTAATTAATTTTTTTGTTCCAGGTGTCAAAATGGCATCACCATCATCGATGAGAGTGCCATATCAAATGGAGTCTATAAGGGGCAATGGTAAATAGCTCTATTAGGTTAGGGCGATTCCGCTTTCTAGGTCGCTTTTGCTCAATAAATCAGTTTACATTTATAACGAATCCAGCAAAATCCTCTTAACGTGCACACAGATGTGTACATGTATGTACGCATCAAATGGTATTAAAAAATTAAGTTGTCTTCTATCTAACAGGCCAAATATCAGTAATGCTATTGAAACAACATTTCACGACATAGATTAATAGATTTTAATCAAAAGTTATTGAGCATAAATGACCTTTTTCCCTCCATTTTAGAGAGCGGGATCTCCCTAATCTGTGTAAGCAGCAATAAACTAAATTGACCTTGGAAAATAGGTCAAGGTTGTTCACATTCAACTGACTTCACCAGCTGCTGCATTTGTGGTGTGAATTTCAGAAAGTCTAGCCAGAATCCTTAGAATTTGCCGCTTTTGCGATAATACCCTATTCCTTCTAATTATTCAGACAGCATGATACCTTAACTTCAGACTTCTGCAGAAAGAAATCCTGCTAACATTCCACAAATTTCACTAGCTAGATTTTCAATTCTGGAGATAAATAACATATCCATGCCACAATATTTAGCCTCAGTTGACATAAAGATGGTTTTATTCTGCTTTTAATTCTAAAAATTTTGTTCAAAAAATTAGAAAAAATAGAGTAGCATTGAACTACTTTTATGTTGTTCGCCTTGATGATATACATGTAAATGTAGGTCAAGGTCAGTCATCAGCAATAAGTTTACAGTGAATAAACAGCTGTAAATGTGGTGTGAATTTAAGAAGGCTAGATCCGATCCTTCAAGACATTAATATTGTGCTAATAGCATACTGTATACTATGACCAAGGAAAATAAGTAATGTTCAGTCATCTGTGACAGGTGACCACCAGCTGCATGTACATGTATTCGGAAATCCGGAGTATAATCCTTCATGAGCGGGTCAAGCCAGGCGCAGACGAGAGAAAAACCTCCTGAGATAACGGCCTCAACTGCTTGATGTCTCACGGGATAGCTCTAGTGTCGTGAGCAAAAGGATCACCGAATTCATTCCAGTTCCCGCGGAGCACTTTCTTTAAGATCTTAAAAATGATGGATGGCGAGGAATCACATGAAAATAAGATTCATTTCCATTGGCTGGCCAAATAAACCTGCCAAGCTGTTGGTATACATTGGCCACACATGGTGACCATTTCACTTCGCGATGCAGATATTATCAAACAAGATCGATATTTTGCACCCGGCCTCATAGGTGAAAATCTCACGAAAAACTGTCTGCACACAAGAGTTATTCCCTGAGACAACAGGCACTTGAGGCCGTTGGCTAAGGGGACACTAGCTCTCGTGTGCGCCAGGCTTTAATAATGCCAACAGCGTCTGTGTTTTGAGGGCTGGAACATGACATAGACCTACCTTGATAAATCCATCTTTCGAGCTGGTGGCAAACATGGTTCCATTGTGGGCGAAGCTGACGTGAAGAACTTGGTCATTATGCTGCTGGATAACCTCACTCTCCACCACAGGGGTGTGATGGAAAAGTCGCTTGTACTCCGCCTTCCACGAGGTCTTCCCCGGTGCTCTCGGGATGGAGTGGTCGATTTGCCACGCCCGGTAAAACACGTCCTTCCAGATGAACTCGTCATTGGCCACACGATACCAGTTCTTGCACGTCTGCCCGGCGTCGATGAGAGATCGTGCGGGCATGCATGCAAAAATACGGAAGAGGATGTCATCGAGTAGGGACTGCCAGTCTGGCTGGGTCCACATGGATCCTGCCATATTAGCTATGGTACGAAGTCCTCCTGGTGTTGACTGCAGAGGTAGACTACATACATGTGTAAGTCCCAAAATCCAGGTTAGTACAACTGTAAGGATAAAACTTATCCTGATTAGACGTTTTAAACATGTTAAAGGGTAATTCCATGCTAAGTTGACAATGGTAAAACTTGAAAATCACCTTAAAGGTGAAATGCAAAGGTGTTTAGATTCTAATTTTTATATTTTATATACATACATGTAGGTTGAATCATGATAACAGATCAGTGATCTACTTGACTTGGTTTACTTTGAAGTAATTTGTCTTCTATTAGCTTTTAAAAAGCTGGATCCCCAAGCCCAGCTGACTTCTGATTTGCAAACCGTCATTGTGACGTCATGTCAGACCACCCTCCAGAACTCGGCCTGGACTGAACGTTACAAGTATTGACGTCCAGCCATGTGGTCTGATGTGACGTCACAAACCAGCATCAAACAAGGACAGATAAGCAATATGGAATTCATTAAAATCGACCCGGCTTGATATACTAATTGTGTAAGCATATGTTTCTTAAGCTACTACTACTAGGAGAACACATACTTCAAATGAAACCAAACGAAGTAGACCGACTGTTCTATCATTATCTAACCCACAAAGAATGTAAAAATGAAAATATGAAAACCTTTGCATTTCACCTTTAACAGTCAGGGGAGCAACTTACAGAATTTATAAAAATTATAACCTAGCCAAGTTATCAAGTACAAAAAGCAATTAAAGTTAACAATTTTGGTGTTCAGTTTACAGTAAAATGTTGTGGCAGCTAGGAAATGCCACAAAAAGTTGACAAGAGGGAAGAAAAGCAGTTTGGGAAATTGCAGAATTCGTAAACGTTGTCAAATTCGACAACAGAAGGGGCAAATTTTGGTTGAATGTTTATGAATTCGGCAACTCTGGACACCTTTTTACCCTAAAAATACGATCGGCACTAACGATCGGCGACCGGCGCCATATTTTTTAGATGTATAGGTGGCAGCACTTGCTCTTCAATTTTTCATCCTGTGATTTCAAAATCGTAGCTGTCGTTTTCTATAAAAGCATGAAAATGTTGAGTTTGACCTATGCCACCCATGTTATTTCTCTCAAATCTCACAGTTTACGAATTCGGAAACGTTGCCGAATTCGTAAATTTACTGTTTACGAATTCGGCAACTATTCACGAATTCGACAACGTTTACGAATTCTGCAATTTCCCGAACTGAAAGATAATCTTCTAATGGCAAGGTTACTCTCAGAATATTGGATTGGGCCATAAATGTTTCATCAACATTCCATCAGTGCTGACTACCTGATAACCTATATGCAGGGCCATATCCAGAGCCATTTTGATACGGTATCTGTCAAGGAGTATGGGTGCCCAAACTTTACAGCCAATTTTCATGCTTTTTACATACAAATGTGCATAAAAAAAGGCAAGAAACGGTGTCCCCAAATAAACACTGTATATGGCCCTGATATGGTTTTAGTGACAATTTGCACAGAGAGCAAAAACGAGTGCAGCTCTTCAATACGAAGCTGCGCATCTGAAAACCCCTCGGCTCTGGGCGTCAGCCATTCATAATGTATTCAATATGAACCAAGATTTCAGGAACACCAAGCAGTCAAGTGACAAATATACAGATTCTGAAAAATTTTGCAATTAGGCCGCTAAGGTTTCCGCCCAATCAGAGAAACTGGTATTCATTACGTAAGTCTCTTGATGCATCAATGACAGAGATAGAGATCATTAATGATTTTAGATAAATTAAAGATGGCCGCCCATCCGTCTCGCCACTCAGAGGAACTGATGTGGTTATATTCATTGCAAGTCTCTTGATACATCGATGCTGTATACCTAGTTTCATACAGAACACTGAAATGGTATCAAAGATATCCATCATTAAAGATTTTGCATAAATTAAAGATGGCCACCAAGGTTTCCGCTCAATCAGAAAAAACAGAACTGTCATTTATCGTAAGTCTATTGATGCATCGATGATGTATACCAAATTTTACATCGAGCACTTTAACGGTATCAGAGATAGAGATCATTAATGATTTCGCATAAATTAAAGATGGCCGCCAATCCTTTCCACCACTCAGGTTATGGTTGTGGTTATTCACTGCACGTCTCGTGATACATCGATGCTGTATACCAAACTTCATATAGAAAACTGAAATGGTATCAAAGATATACATCATTAAAGATTTTGCATAAATTAAAGATGGCCACCAAGGTTTCTACCCAATCAGAAACACCAGAACTGTCATTTATCGTAAGTCTATTGATGCATCGATGATGTATACCAAATTTTACATCGAGCACTTGAACGGTAGCAGAGATAGAGATCACTAATGATTTTGCATAAATTAAAGATGGCCGCCCATCCTTCCCGCCACTCAGAGGAACTGATGTGGTTATACATTGCAGGTCTCTTGATACATCGATGCTGTATACCAAACTTCGCACAGAAAACTGAAATGGTATCAAAGATATACATCATTAAAGATTTTGCATAAATTAAAGATGACCGCCAAGGTTTCTGCCCAATCAGAAACACCAGAACTGTCATTTATCGTAAGTCTATTGATGCATCAATGATGTATACCAAATTTTACATCGAGCACTTGAACGGTAGCAGAGATAGAAATCATTAATGATTTCGCATAAATTAAAGATGGCCGCCCATCCTTCCCGCCACTCAGAGGAACTAATGTGGTTATACATTGCAGGTCTCTTGATACATCGATGCTGTATACCAAGTTTCGTATAGAACACTTGAATGGTACCGGTATCAGAGATATAATCATTAAAGATTTTGCATAAATTAAAGATGGCCACCAAGGTTTCCACCGAATCAGGGAAACTGATTTGGTCATTCCTTTGAAGTTTCTTGATGCATCGATGATCTATACCAAGTTTCACACTGAACAGTGAAATGGTACCTGAGATACACAAGATTAATGGTTTCGCATAAATTAAATATGGCCACCAAAGTTTCCAACCAATCGGGTCCAGATTCAATAGGGTTCTGGGTCATGAGCATATGGATGTGCAGTGCAAGTTTGGTGTGCCTAGGGTAAGTCGTTCTAAAGATATCTTGGTAACGAGAAAGCTGTGATGGGTTCGCATAAATTAAAGATGGCCGCCAAAGTTTCCAACCAATCGGGCCCGGATTCAATAGGGTTCTGTGTCACGAGCATATAAATGTGCACTGCAAGTTTGGTGTGCCTAGGGTAAGTCGTTCTAAAGATATCTGGGTAACGAGAAAGGTGTGACGGACAAACGCCCCGACAGACAGACGGACGGACATGACGACGACAATACCCTTTGGCCAAATTTTGGCCGAGGGGTAAAAACAAGTGTGGCCTTCAGTAATACCTTTTTCATCGACCTTAATGTCTTGGCTTAGATACAAAATTGAGGGGAAAATGTGATATAGTTGTTTATGTAAGTTTTATGAAAGTACCGGTACCTTACCACATGCACTTTTAGGCATGACAGTTGTTAAACATAGCAAAGGACTGTGTTAAATATCGAAGACGCTCAGGTCAGTCAAAATGAATCAAATTATCATAATCTGTTCCGCTTAATCATTTTTGTCCGCTAGGGATTGCGAAAAGCGAGAGCCGGCAGAAGGCTGTATTATTTTTAGACATTTTAGCCCCCTCACCCTATATACACCTACACAGCTACAGTTTCAGAGTTAGATTTTTCATCTGGGACGCAGTGGCAGGTGCAATTCAATTCAATTCAATTTTATTGTACCGAAAGAATAACAACAAACAGCCCTCATGGGGCAAGGTACAATGCACAAATAGTTACATATAGTATGAAACTAATATGGTACATGCAAGGCGCCAAATTGTTTAAATAAAATACTGACAATGTAAACTGGTGGTAGGCCTATATGTAGGCAGTATGAAAAAGGTTACATGTAAGCACTGGTTTGTTCACCATGTTACAATACAGGCTGTATAAGTTGTATAAAGCCAGTTATAATAGTATTTGCGTTAACAAACTGAGATGAGTTTATAATCAAGATAAGGCCATATAAGCTATACATGTACTATGAACAATCTAAGTCGATGAGTTTAATCAAGATATAAGGATAGATAGGCATGTATTATGAACTACATGTACATGTATATAATGTGGACCTATGGAGATCTTACAGAGATACAATAGCTGATAAATTTTGACACTGTATATGCTAGGTTGAAAGGGGGGTCTAGAAATATATGGAATATATCTTGTAGAGTCATAGAGAGAGCAGGTGGATGCTTTTGCATTATAGTTTGCATGGTGTCACGACGTTGTTTACTATAAAGTGGACATTCTAACACAAAGTGCCATTCATCTTCTATTTTATTAAGATTACAGTTTTTACAAAGTCGTTCAGATAAGGGTGTTTTAGAATAACGTCCTCTTTCAATTTCTAAGTTAGTAATACTCAGTCTAAGAAAAGTAAGTGTTTTTGGCAATGTAGCATCCTCAATATAATCAAGATATAGCGAGATATATATTTGACTTTGCTGTATGTTCTGAGTTTGCTATTGTCTCGAGACACGTACTCGGAGAAAATATTGTCAAACATGCTAAGTAATTTGTCATGAAGTGTTTTCTTGATTGTGTTATTTGATGGACGAAACTTATCTATGTAGCATGAAAGATTCAGTGACTGAAGGATATGTTTGATAGTAGAAAACCAACTGTACTTTCCGAGTGTTCAGCAATCTAAACCAGTGGCAGCATTGTTTTGGACATGAAAAGCACAACAAAGCTTCTCTCTCCGAGCTTTTTTCAAAATATTATCTATGTTTGTATAAGCTTAAAACCTCGGGGGAAAAAACCCGGACATAATACCCAGCTGACACGAAGGCTGCTATTTATCGGTGACGGTGCTGTTGTTGTTCTTCTTCTTCTTTTCCCACCACCATACAAATGATGCACATTGTAAAATCGAATGACAAAACAACACACGTGTACTACGTTCCTTACGTAGGACAGTTGCTGGTAAAGCTCGCTATGGCATCAGTCAATGTCTTGCATCACATATAAAAACTGACAAATACCACGCATTTGCAGTGATATTCAGAAAAGATTTTAGATTGCTCGCCATCGAACTGTCAAAGTGCATTATGGGACATTAAGCATTCGACATTGAAGGGAGGTAAGTGACGATTGGTAAACAAATACATGGTTACCTCCCGTTGCTTCTGGGTGGCAGACCGTTTGCAAATTGTCCGCTTCTGAGTCAGTCAGTCAGTCCATCCGAATCCTTTCGTCGGCAAAATAACGAAAATAACGTTGACATTAGAACCTTGATTTTTTGGCATGAAGGTAGGCCTACATTAGGGAATTGCTACCAGCAAGTTCTGAGCTAACTTACTAATTGATGAAAATTTGACCTACTTAGGTGACCTATAACATCACGCTTGGACCCCCAAGTCATCTTCCTCACCCTACTTCGTAGGTCTTGTGACGTTAGCCACACTACTCATGTGTTACTGCAAGATCTAGTGTTTTCAAATTACGGCTACGGTTTCAGTCGAAAACAAATCTCTACTTACAAAGCTGTGTAAATTTATCCAAATAGGTCGGTCTCTATTCCTGCGAAGTAGGCTCTCATTTGCAAATTGTCCGGCAATGAGTGAGTCAGTGAGTCAGTGAGTCAGTCCATCCGAATCCTTTCGCCGGCAAAATAAGGAAAACTGTTGACATTAGAACCTTGACTTTTGGCATGAATGTGCATTAGGGGACTGTTACCAGCAAGTTCTGGGCTGACCTACTTTTGATGAAAATTTCTGGTGATTTGGGATGAAAATCACTGGTGATTCTGACTTGGGCAGTGCCCATCTTAATATAGGGCGGGGGGGTGGGGAGGGGGATTTCCAAGAGTTCAGTTCGCTTCGGAGCCCTAATGCCTACCCTATGGTATGGTCCTGTGGCGTTAGTCACACTGCCATGTATAAGCTGGGAAAAAAACCTTTTGATAAAAGTATAAAAGAAATGAGTAAAGTAAAGCAATGACTAGGGATAAAAAATATTAAAGGTAAAAAAGTGAGTAAAACCGGTTAGGTTCTGTCACATGAGAGTTTAGCCAGTACGGGGGGGGGGGGGGGGGGGGAGGATAAAAATGTCCACCTTGTAAAATATGAGATGTTATTTTGAAGATTCGAACTCATCTATATTTTATTACTCCTACGAAGTAGGCTACCGGTACCATTTGCAAATTGTCCGGTAATGCGTCCATCCAAATCCTTTCGTCGGCAAAATAAGGAGAACCGTTGACATTAGAACCTTGATTATTGGCATGAAAGTTCATTAGGGGACTGTTACCAGCAAGAAGGCTGTATTATATTTAGACATTTTAGCCCCCTCACCCTACATTATATACACCTATCACAGCTACAGTTTCAGAGTTAGATTTTTCATCTGGGATGCGCAGTGGCAGGTGCAACCTAAACCAGTGACAGCGTTGTTTTGGACATGAAAAGTACAACAAAGCTTCTCTCTCCGAGTTTTTCCAGTGTGCCGGTTCAATCTACCGGTGACAGAAATCCTCCTGCTGTAAATGGTCATATATGGCCATAGTACCGTAATCAAACTGAAGTTATCGAGAACGTAGGAGCTGGATATAATATTCTCTTAAGGATAGCTATCCCCTTAGAGGCAGTTTTTGCACCCCCGTGACAATTTGTCTTCTGTACCAATAAATATACAAGATAAACGTAATGAAATATATATTTTATGAAAGCGTATATCGTAGGGATTCCACCTATATGATATGTATAACCGACACTGCTATTGTGTAGCAATTATTCCAATTTAAATTAATTCAAACAAAAACAATAGCGTCCATTTTTCAATTTAAATTTCATGAAAACTGTTGATTTTGTTCCAACTTTGATGGTATATCTTGATAGGAGACAACTTGAACTAGTAAACTTTATCTCATTTTTTTTTTTTTTTTTTTTGCCTGGTTTTGTTTTTACGGCAATTTTACTAAAATAAATTGAAAAAAACGTACTATTTTACGATAATTTGTCTTTAAAGTTGAATAATTAAAAAACAAAGCCAAACTTACAAAAAGTGAGATAACGGTTACTAGATCACCTTATAAGTAATAAGCATGCCAAATTTCAAAAGCGTAGCATGGATACTTTTCGAGAAATAAACGTTTAAATCTCGGATTTTGTAAAAAAAATGAAAGGCTAGAAATCGAGCAAAATGTGTCCAACTGAAGAATTAATCCTAATTTTTTGCTTGAATTATATTGTCAAATACATTTTTTATCTGTCTTATGGGACCTACTCGAATTCCTATTTATTTTTGATAACTATTACACTAAGTTTATTCATCAATGTGCTTTAAAATCCAATTTAAACTTTAAAAACTTGCTAATACTTGTTCAGGTGAGACATGTTAACACCTTTGCTAATTACTTCACGGCGGGTGTCTAAGGGTCAATTAACAATACAATAGGCACTGAGACAGCTTTAAACGACTTACAATAGACAGTAGTGTGAAAGCTGGATACCGGACCGCCTAAAAGGCAATGTATTTAATTTTTTCAGTGCCTCAGAAACTAATTGTTTTTATCCTAATATTGAAGCACTTCAAGTTAGAATTTTGATTTCATTTTTCACCAAATGTTAGACAAAATAGTGAATATTTGAGTGAAGAAATAAAACAAAAATGACCAATTTTGATCCTCTAAGGGGATAGCTATCCTTAACCAAAGCTTAATAAAGTATGCCTTTGTTTTTCCATTGTACCGCGGTGTGGAGGTTAAGAATGTCCGGTGGCTACGAGTGTCCGGCCCCCATCTTCCAACCCAGCTAGGACATAGGGGCAAGTGTCCGTCCATGGTTGCAATAGAAAATGATATGAAAAGGGACACTGATCACCAGGACATTCTTATCCAGCACACCGGTTCAATCTGCCGGTGAAAGAAGTCCTCATGTTGTATGTACATGCATGGTCATATATGAAGTTATCGAGAACGTATGAGATGGATATAATATCCTCCTAAACCAAAAGCTTAATACTTTGAAGACCTATCAAGCCCCCTCCAACCACCAACCACCCACCCTTTGTATGTAACTTTCACCACAGGGCTAAGTAGAACTGTTTCGTCAGAGATTTTTTGAAAATTTAAAATTAAATTTTTTTATTTTTTTTTGAACATCTTGGAAACACTAAATTATTATATAGCTTACTGTAATACTCATACAAGGTCATATTTTAAAGCGCGAGCCCGTGTTTGCCAAGCATGGAAAATTACGCTATATAGTATATATCCTAGCGTAATTTTCCATGCTTGGCAAACACGGCCTCGCGCTTTAAAATATGACCATGTATGAGTATTACAGTAAGCTATATAATAATATAAATTTTCAAAAAATCTCTGACAAAACAGTTCTACTTAGCCCTGTGACTTTCACAAGTGGCGTAAACGCCATTTATGGAAAGGATTTTCACCTCGTGCTTGCTTGCATGAAAGCAAGGTGGGTGAGGACCGGGTGGAGATTGAGCAGTACACGATAAAGTATCGGATAACCCTCCGCAATAATGACGACACACAGATAGTAGTCAGAGTCTGGGTAAAGAGAAGCAATTTTGAAGCAGTAAGTGAGGAGCAGGTGACGAGTCATTTTGAAACAGAGAAGTGAGGAGCACGATCCTAAAAAAGCATAGCTTGACTTGTTGTATTTACCTATGATTCATTGGAATTTTAATTAGATTATATCAGTAATAAATGGATATTAACTAATTTTCTGTCGGGAGTTTCATTTTCCTTACAGGAAATAAATACTGGTTAGTTGTGTTATATGAAATGGATCTGATTTTAAAGGTTTTGTTATGCCGGCTGTACGTTACACTGTTAATATTTCGATGTTATGGCCATCCAGTTAAACAGTTCTGTTGTCAATTCATGGTCGCTTCATTAGCGGGTTTATTTGTGTATACCTACGGTTGTAGTTTGAGACAATCTGATGCTCTCGCGCACCTGGCGTACCGGGGATGCTAAAGCGAGGCAGAGTTGTTGATTTTGAGATGTGGGTCGTTATCCGCGGTGTGAACAATCTATCTTGTTTATTATCGGTGATTAACAGCTGACACCTACCACTAATTATATAGTGTGGACGCGGGGTGGGATGTTGGTTGATAAAGTGTATCTCTGGTTTTAAACTGTTACAGGTGAAAATTTATACCCTGCTGCATGACAATGGTGGGGATCATTTCCCCGCGGTGTGAAAATCTGTCACGTTTGTTATTGTCGATAATGCTTCCCATTTTGAAGGAGCCGATACCGTATTTTCTTCTAAATTTCAACGAACGGGAATGTTTTGAACCAATAAATAATCCAGGGAAATTGGCTTGATATTGTCCTTCTCTTACAAGATAATGAAGCTGGGAAGTCTTAGAGTGACTGGCTATGCGAGATCAAAATTCCATATACCCATACTTTGTCTCAACCTTTCGGCAACTGCAAGAGGGAATTTCCAGAAATCAATACCACGTGACAAATTCGTCAGCCAATCAGCTAAAGTCTACCGACGTAACCCCAAAGTAGCCCGCCATTTTCGAGTCATGTGATGTCCTACTTGTTCAAAATTGCAGATCTACCACACCTCTTGGATGATACGGAAGTTATTCATTCCTATATATTTTGTAAGCCCAGGCAATATCTGTTTCCGAAGTGGTATGAAAACCTGTAATCTATCAGATGTCTCGAGTCTGTTCTCCCCCGGATGAAGGCCGAACAGAATACGGTAAAGTACCGGATATCGCTCCGCGATAATGGAGACACACGATTCGCAAGTGAAGTATACGCAAATGACTTTGTCTTAGAGGTGTTCAGTTCAGTTCAGTTTATTCACTCGTTGCCAAAGGGTGGTCGGCTCATGAGGAAAATACATATGATACAAGACAATAGACATCAATGAATTCATAATTAAATAATTCTTGTGAAATAAACGCTGGCTTGTCCTGTAGTACAGTATGCATATCAGTATCAATATATTAGTCCGGCAGATATGTAACAAATAATGGGTCGATTGTGCACTTCGTGATAAAAGCATGAAACTTTGCATAGTGACAGAGAAACAAATATTATTCATTTTTAGAGGGGGAGTCCGGCTTGAAAATCCGTAGTTGGCCGCCATCTTGGATTTCCAAATGGCCGCCATCAGAAACCATCAAATTCGCAAATCGGCACTTCTAAGACACATAGAAGGTTAATTTAAACAGCAATCCCCACATTTGCGCACGCAAGGAAGTTGATCAACACACTTTTGATGCACTAGAGCGGATGGATTTCAAGATGGCGGCGAATTTTTTTTTCAAAAGGCTGCAGAGAATCGCTTATTTCGACGGTTATGTGACTTAGGTGAATCGATAGACAGAATTTTACTTTTTAGTGACTTAAAATGATTTTTTGGCAAGAGTAGCCACTCATTCACGTAGTTGATACCTGCAATATATAAAATTAGTCATATTTGAGAGAGAAATCCAAGCGCAATGTAGGTTAACCTTGCTGCACCTACAGTCTATCATGCAGCCACATCAGCTGCTACTGATAGAATACGCTGGCTTCTGAAAATGGACACCAAACTGGCTGTCATTCATCTTTGGTATAAGATCCCTATCCAAACTTACTTAGAGAAGCTTCTCCTGAAGAATGGAGAAGAAACCAAGTCCAAATGGGACGGGTCTGAACGGCGGGTCTCTCGATGGGCTATACTATACGCACTCCCTTCGGTGGGGAGCTCTCTCAGACCTCTACAGACATCGATAGTCCCATTGCTACTTGTATGATCAAACAGAAACACAAAGATTTATATATATAACCTCGTAAACAATAGCATTCTTCAACGAAGCCGACCCTGGCTCGACCTTAGACAAGTCGCGGCACAGTGGACTTGGTAGAGTCAGTTGAGTCGGTCTGTCTCGAATGATTAGGTCAAACACGTACATCGACTAGTCACGTTCCTTGGTGAGAATTTTCTGGTTAAACATTCCTATTAGTACACCATCTTTAGATATCAAGCTTTTCGCCATCAGCGAACATTGAAGCCTAAGATGGATATCTGATACAAGGCTGGTTTACACATTGCGTCAGCCGCGGAAACTGGTTAAGAGACTTTTACTGTGTGAAACAATGTCCAGTCGGAGACGACCACCATTACCAATCACATGAACGAGTGCTCGTTCACCCCCATGGCTCATTCACCCTCATGGCTCATTCACCCCCATGGGTTCATTCACCCCCATGGGTTCATTCACCCCCATGGGTTAGTTTATAGGGATAGGGAGATCGCATGCACTTTCTATACTAATCATCGCGCACTACTCATCGCGCATGCGCAGTCTACCCCTTTCACTGTAGGGTGCAAGCCTGGCTCATGGAATATCAGGTAGGAAAAATCCCAGGTCTCTCGCCTCACCCTATCCCGCGCCACACCTATAGGGATAGGGAGATCGCGTGCCTTTTCTATACTACTACTCATCGCGCATGCGCAGTCGACCTATTCTACTGTAGGGTGCAAGCCTGGCCCATGGAATCTCAGGTAGCGAAAACCCGAGGAGGAGTAGGACAGTAAAGCGGAGGAGGAGGAGGAGTAGGACAGTAAAGCGGAGGAGGAGGAGGAGGAGGAGTAGGACACGCCACGGATTATACTAGGGAGATACTAAAATACTAACAAAAAACTAAATCTGACAAGCCCTTCAGTATTCTTCAAGATAAAGCCAGTGGAAGTGGCATGATCAACATCAGTTTATTCTGCCTTGGTGATATTGGGTCCAGCGCTGTCTGATCTTGGAAGGCGATGTCCTCCAAATATTCTCCCTACACCTGGAGCTAAAAGGCTGAGAGACTTACCACACAATATGTCTGGGTAAAGCCCCATTCCTTAAACTTGCCTCTCAAGAACAGGCTATTATGATGGATTTTTTTAGATCCCGTCATGTCCCATGGTTAAGTTTTTCCGCGATATCTTGCAAACCTATAGTATTATGTAGGCTAATAGGATATCCCACCAGTCAGAGAGTTTCCTCTGCACATTTTTGGAGAGTTCACTGTATAAAGTTCCCCAACATTAGTATAGAATAAATTTTCATCAAATATATTGATATATTTCCTTTGAAACATTTTGACGTCATCGGTGCAGTTACAATAGAAATACCATATCACATATACATATATCAAATTGACCAGGTTATATTGCCGAGATTATCCTCGAAGTTATTAGAGTTAGCAGTTATTCGTGATCCGTGATAGGTTAGGCATATTTTTTTGTCGACGGGATGAACTGGTTTTGCCATGAATGTCAGGTGACTGTGCCAACATTGCTTCATCGTTGAAGGAATGTTATGTTAAGTTCCATTACCAGATTCATATTTATCAGTTACTCCGGAAATTGAATAAGCTCATATCAGTAATCCATGTTATATTTGCTGATCACAATTTCTCTTACGATCAAACTTAATTGCATGGTAGAGATGGTTATTCATAATGTTGCGGACAAAGTGTCACAGTTTGAAGCATTGGATGGAGATGAGGCTGGTTCTCGGGTTGCCTATCCTGCCAGACGAGTCGCCACGAGTGTGACCGAAATCAGTACTGGCACACAAAACTGCGGGTTGAACTACAAGTACTACTGGTGTTTGCATCATTTTTATTGCTGATTTGGGCATGGGATTTCAACGACAAACTGAATCTATGAATATTACACTCGAATATACCAAATACAGGCATGACTACACATTTGAATAGCTTGTCAATGAGCATTGTGTCATCCTCAAATCATAATGCTAGTTTCCAGTAATGACGATAGAACACAAAGGGGAAAAGGCGACGATGGTACCGTTGGCCTTAGAGGGAGTCATGTTGCACTTACAGGAAGTCCTGCTGCCCTTTTGCGCTGAATAGCTAGGCGCTGGTCAAAAAAGATCACGTAATTTAAGGACCGGCCATGCGACCCCACCCAGATGTTTGCGAAAAACAAATGTCGGGAATTGGCTTTGCTGATGATAGGTTGAATAATGCTCATTTTTGGTAGTAATCATAGTGCCTCTGCCTTTCAACATCTTTGGTGGACTACTGAATTGTAAAATGTGGCCTCTCACTGAATGCGCAGGGACTCATTATATACGTTTTGACAAAGTCGACAAAATTCGCATTGTTTTGTATGCTCTGAGCAAAATTGGCACACAGTGTATCACGTAGTCTTTATTGCATCTTTGTTGATGGAAATATATGTGTTGAAGCCAGACATCAATGCCAGTACATTCGTAAAAAAATCACTACTGCAAAAATTCTAAACCGAGACGAATACTTGCAACTTCCCCAAACAGATATTTTCTGAACTATTTTTATCGCTGGCTTATTCTGGAGCACACACATCTGTCAAAACCACAACTCTAATTTCCAAAGCGTTGTCCTGACCACCTGCTCCTGGATGGAAACCTGTGTTGAACCAGATAGCTACAGAACAGCTATAGACTTCTTCATCATAAACAGGGCCCTCGGGGGCCGAGTGGTCTAAGACGCTTCGCTGGTGACCGCTAGCCTCACACCGCTGAACCGGCACGAGTTCGAGCCCAGCTGGTCCATGTGTGAAAGTTTGTCAGTTACTTGCCGAAGGGCGGTGGTTCTCTCCGGGCACTCCGGCTTCCTCCACCAACCAAACTTGAGTGTGACATTAAGCCAAATTTTCTGCCGCCTTCCTTCATCATAACGATAATTCACTAGTATACATGTACATCCATGATCAACCATATATCACACGGAGTAGATGAAAAAGGGAATTCAAGTAGTGTTCCATAAATGATTTGCTTTTTGGATTCTTCGAGAAATATTGGAAACCCTTTCCTGGAGACAGCAAGGATTCGCTGGACAGCAAGAAGACCAAAAAAGCTTATGTTGCCAAAATAGTTAATGAAATCGGAACCTTTGTCAGAATCAATATCAAATGTTTCCAAAGAAACATATCTAGAGAATTCCATGTATGACTTCATCACTCAAAACAAGCGGACTCAAAAAGGCCAAACTGCCGCGAAGTGTCGAAGTCCAAGCCCTAACTGACCTAGCTGAAGAATGCATTTTCTCTTCGCGCTTGAATTGTATGATTGTTTTTAATTAGGTGCTATTAATGTTGTCATATGAGTTATGAGCGCAGAAATTATATTATTGACGAGGGAAGAATATTGAGTGACGGCCTAGACGCTAGGTTTGTCAGCAACTCGTCAACACGCTTGGTGTTTCTTTGCGATGATTAGAATGAGACTGGGTGTTTGCAGAAAAATCATCCAGTAAAGTATAAGATTACAAGCGTCTGGTCCGTCATTCATAATTCAGCTGTCGTCCATTAAAGAATATCCGCGTCCATAATCCAAGGACCTATTCCATATTCTATATAACAGTATTAGCACCAGATTCAAAACGACAATCATAGTATACATAAACATAGGCTAGTTTCCTGCAAGAGCAAAGCGGTCAACAGTTTCAAAAACCGATCCATTCAAAGCCCGATCCTTCTCATTCACCAAACGTTATATAGACGATCTTCTCGCTGTGGATAATCGCTATATAAATGACGCAGTGAAGGATATATATCCACCTTCACTGGATTTGAAGGAAACTACAGATAGCCCTACAGGCACATCTTATTTAGATCTCTATCTCTATAAAAATGAAGCGGGCATTCTCTCTCGTCGACTTTATGACAAAAGAGATGATTACAATTTCGACATCGTAAACTATCCCTTTCTGGATAGTAATATTCCAGTGGGACCTGCATATGGCGTATACATATCTCGCTTAGTAGCATTTGCTAGATCATGTGTTAAATGTGATGATTTTAATCAACGTCACAAAACATTGTTGCAGAAACTTATAAAACAGGGCTATTCCACCAAGCGCCTCCACTCAAAGTTTCTCAAATTTGGCGATACATATCGCATGCTGATAGCAAAATACGAACGTAGCGTGCAAGATCTATGGCGCTACGTTTCGTAACTGTGTCTAATTCCGCTTAACCCGGGGCTAGGGGCCGTATGAGCCCATGTACTTCAAGATCCTCATGGTACTCATATGAACAGTCACAATCAAAGCGTGACTGAGGTACATTATTTTTAGATGACGACTCTATAACGAATATTATGGATTAAGAATACTGATCAGCGATACGGATTTGATATTTTGGAACATCATGATGTCTTGCCGGTATCATTGAAAACTGTTGACCGCTTCTCTCTTGCAGGAAACAAGCCTATGTTTATGTATACTTTTGTCTTTTTGAATTTGGTGCTAATACTGTTATATGGAAATGGAATAGGTCTTTGGATTATGGACGCGGATATTCTCTAATGGACGACGGCTGGATTATGAATGACGGACTAGACGCTTGTAATTCAATGATGCCGGCAAGACATTATGATGTTCCAAAAATATCAAATCCGTATCGCTGATCAGTATTCTTAATCCAAAATATTCGTTGTAAAGTCGTCATCTAGAGAATGATGTATCTCCGTCATCCTTTGATTGTGACTGTTCATATGAGCACCGTGAGGATCTTGAAGTACATGGGTTCATACGGCCCCTAAGTAGTAGTATAAGTGGATAAAAAGTCCCCTTTTTCGGGCACCGGGAAATTTCGCCAGCTATTTGCCTATGTTAAATCGCAAACGGGAACCCTCAAATTACGGTAAGGGAGGTAACTATTGATGCCTGTGATGATTTTTTGACATATTTCGGGTTATCTCCCCTGATTCGAACATTTGCGTGTTAAATCAATACGGGAAAATGCCTGTATGGGGTATGGATGGTCCGATTGGGTCGTATGAGGTATCAATGTGAAGCATTCGTGAAGGGGCATCTGATGGGCAGGGTGTGGGGTTGAAATATCGTCATTCTGCGCATGCGCGGTAGACAAACGGTATGGAAATAGACGTTTTGGGACCGCGGGGAGCCACTAATGGGCCGCTGGAGTTGAGTGAGGTATCAATGTGAAGCCTATGTGAGGGGGCATCCGCCTGGACTAGTGTCTCGGCCGTTGTCAACATTCTGCGCATGCGCAGACAGGGAATTGTGGGAAAAGGGTATGGAGATAAACGTTTTGGGATCTAGGGGAGTCCCTAATGGGCCGATGGAGTCGAGTGAGGTATCACTGTGAAGCCTATGTGAGAGGGCATCCGCCTGGACTAGTGTCTCGGCCGTTGTCAACATTCTACGCATGCGCAGACAGGGAATTGTGGGAAAAGGGTATGGAAATACGCGTTTTGGGGTCTAGGTGGGCCACTCCTGGTCCTATGGAGTCGTATGAGGTATCCATGTGAAGCATTCGTGAAGGCGCATCCGACGGGGTGGGTGACACGTGGAACTGACGTCATTCTGTGCATGCGCAGTAGACAAAGTTTATGAAAATAGACGTTTTGGGATCTAGGTGAACCCCTAATGGGCCGATGGAGTTGTATGAGAGTATCAATGTAAAGCAGTCGAGAAGGAGCATCTGCCTGGACTAGTGGCTCGTTCGTGTTCAACATTCCGCGCATGCGCAGACAGGGAATTGTGGGAAAAGGGAATGGAAATAGACGTTTTGGGGTTTAGGTGGGCCACTATTGGTCCGATGGAGTCAAGTGAGGTATCAATGTGAAGCACACGTGAGGGAGCATCCGACCGGGTAGATTTGGGATAGGAATATCGTCATTCTGCGCATGCGCAGGCAGGCCGTAGTATGGAAATAGACATTTTGGGGCCGATATGGCCCACTAGTGGTCCAAATGGGTTGTGGGAGGTGTCAAAGTGAAGCTTTTGTAGGGTAGAGTCAGAATGGCGTGTTTTTACTGCAAGTCGCGTCAGTCTGCGCGTGCGCAGTTGGGTGTAGTAAGTAAAGTGGTCATTTTGGGAAAGTGAAGGCAGGTATTTGGTGTAGAGATGGACCACTATTGCTCCGAATGCGTCGTGTGGGGTGTCATTTTGTAGCTCCCGATTTGAAGGATGTTCACTCCATCTGTGACGTCATCGGTGACGTCATCAGTAGGAGTAGTAGCCAAAGTGGGCATTTTGGGGGTGTGAAGGAAAGTGTTTTGGGGTAGAAATGGACCATCCTTGGTCCGAATGCGTCGTGTGAAATGGCATCTTGTAGCAACGCCGGCCAACGCCAAGCTCAACGCTTCAACGCCCTGGTGAATTAGCCCAAAAGCTCTGACTTTCATGGAATTGTCACTAATTTATTGGAAATGCAGTCACGCCCGTCAACGTCCGCCTTAACGCCCTAACATAACGCCTTGACGCCATGACATAGACAGATGAGAGAAAAACAACAACAACAAGGATGAGAGAACAACTACAACAGCAACAAGTTTTCATATAGTTTATTCTCCCCAATGTTACATCATACCCACGCTGGGGGAGCCGCGTTGGGTTTGTTTACAATTCGAGAAAACTCTTGTCCAATCAGAGACCGCCATTTGGTCCTGCCATATTCGTTCTTGCCCGTTAGATGTATTCTCGGCTGCACTTGTCCAATCAGAAGCCGTCCTTAAGAAAGGCCCATCTTCGGCCCTGTTCGCTCTCATCCGTTTGTTCTAATCGTCGTCGGTCAGGCCTGGATATTCGTCGGGCAGCATATCCTGAAACAGTTGTTTGCGCATTCTAATCGCATTTTCCAGGGCCTCGGTGGGTGGTAACCCCATATCCTCTTCCAAGTGACGCTTGGACTTCATGATGGACCTGTGCGTGGGGTCGCCTTTCATTTCAAACGGTAGTAAGGTATACTGTTCATAGATCGCCATGGCTGTTTTCCTGATGCGGGGCCGCATTTCGGTATACGCCTGTTGTAAGTTATCCTGTCCCGCGTCCTCGATCGCTTCAGCGTGAGCATTGATAGCTGCTGTCACAATACGATCCCAGAAGGTAGGTTCTGCCTCACTTTCCTGGGATGTAGGCTGACTATCTGAGGTCAAGCTCTCCATATCAGTAGATAGACTGTCAGCAATCTTGGATTCGGTATCAGTCGATACACTCTCATCGATCCCTGTATCAGCATCCGATTCAACGGACTCCTCGGCGTCTTCAATCCCATGTATTTTTTTCTGGTGTCGCATCATATCGTAATGTCTGGTGAACGTGCGTTCACACTCAGAACAAGTATAAGCCATGTTGACGGTTGAACGTCGACTGTGCGTGTTTTGGGAATACACTTGCTTTCATAGACAGTAACGCCCGCCAACGCCAACTGTTACGCCATAACGCCCTATATGTACGCCTTAACGCTCGTCTTAACGCTTTAACACACTTTCTTAACGCTTTACCGTCGTTTAATGATACGTTCAAACAAATGTTGCTTTTGCGCAATTGCTCTGACATACGCCGCTTTCCAGTTCATGCCCGAGGTTTTCAACATCGACGCTGTTCTTTCGATTTCCATATGGACTGGGTCCTTGTCCAACAATTTCATATGGGTCACGAGGTCGACATACTGCTGACGTAAAGCCCGTCGTAGTCTGGGTGCCAATCTGTTATGGGCTAAAATTGCGGCTTCTTTTTTCGAATATCCTTTGTGTTGAAACTTGTTTTTTGTGGCCCTCAACGTCTCTCCCATCTCGGAGTCCATACTTTCTTTGAACAAATCCTTCCATAGCCTCGAGTTCACATTATGTTCATTCCCTTGTACGGGTACGGGTTGGGCCTTCACGGTTGGGTGATATTCCGGAAATGATGGTTTGAAGCGGATCCGCTGTATGGGGGTGGGTTGCTGCTGCTGCTCTGCCAGGAGTGGACTCGACAGATGGTGTAGGGGTATATGACGTTGCGGTGATTCCTCGCCGGGTAACAGGTGGGCCGTCAGCCGACGATCTTCGGGGGTATGGGCTTTTAAATCTACGAACAGGTAGCCGTACGGACGACTTGTCGCCCCTTGAAACGCCTGCATGAAATGGTCGATGTTCTGAGGATAAATTCGACTACCAAACACACGGATTTGTGCTCTGTCAATGGGATTGGATAACAACACAAAGTATTGGCAGTTCAAGGCAATATCTCTGGACGCCTTCCCTTGAGGAAAGAGATTTTGGGTCAAACAGATGACGGACAGATTCCGATGATGGGATCCTTTAGTAAAAGTCGGCGACTTGTGAATTGTCCTTGGTCGCACTCATCAGATCATCTAGCACTACCACGTTGGTCTGCTCGGGGTCAAAGTAATACGGTTCGTTTTTGTCGTGGGGAATCCCTGGGACAAAGCTCACATTCTGTAACCTTGTAGTTTCGTAGGCGGGCTGCCATTGGCTATAACACCAAACAACACGTGTCGGAGCTGGGGTTGCCACACCTGCCTCTAAGAACTTTATCACCCAGGACGTCTTTCCACATGCTGTAGGGCCGCTCACCGTCATCGTATAGGGATGTAATACTGCTCTTGTTGGACCTATAGCGGGACTCGGCTGTGTCTCTTGGTTGTGTTTGCGTTGAATGTGCCTGAGCATACTATCGCGACGAGAGAAGGTTCTCTGACACAACGTACACGTACACGACATGTTCATCAGTCGACCAATACATATGGCCTGATGATGGAAACATGTTCATTGCTATATTTACATACTCTACCACCATCACACACACCCCCACCAACTCCCCCAACACCACCACCACAGACCTCCAACACCACCACCAACGCCACCACCAACGCCACCACCGTGTGGCAGAGCTCTAGACCACAAAACGGCTATTTCCATACCCTTTGTCTACTGCGCATGCGCAGAATGACGTTAGTTTCACGTTTCAGCCATTCCGCCGGATGCCCCCTCGCGTATGCTTTACAATGATACCTCACTTGATGCAATCGGCCCAACAATGGCCCACCTAGACCCCAGAACGTGTATTTCCGTACCCTTTGTCTACTGCGCATGCGCAGAATGACGTCAGGTTTACATCACACCCAGCCCGTCGGATGCTCCCTCACGTATGCTTCACATTGATACCTCAATCGACTCAATCGCACCTCTAGGGACCCCTCAAGGCCCCAAAACGGCCTCCCAGCGCTATTTACCCACTACGCATGCGCACAGTGACTTTTTCGCAAAAATTTCAACCAATCGCTTGGGGACCCTGCCCATCGTGTTCTAGGTGTTGAGATGTGAAAAACAAAACCAAACAACCCATACTACAATGACCAGGAGTAAGTTTTCCATTAGGTTCAACATTGAACAGTGGGCCAGTATGGGCCATATAGTAGACATATATATGCTATTTTCAACCTTGGTTTGTAGCTTATAGCCCGTGGCCTAATGGATAACGTGTCTGCCTCTTGATAAAGCGACCCGGGTTCAATTCCCACTAGGACCCTTTCATTGTATGGGGAAACTGAGGGTTCCCCACTTGCCATTTAACATGGGCAAATAGATGCAAATATTGTTGGGGACCCTGTGGAATACCATGAATGCTTCGGAAGGGCAGAGGAAGGCTATCTATTGCCACCGGAGAGGACCGGACATTGCCGGCTTCTGATTGGACGAGAGCTCTGTGACGTCATCGATGACGTCATCTCATTTGCATGAATTTGACGGCTTCTGATTGGGCGAGAGCTTCGCATGCTCCGCGATAACGTCATCTCATTTGCAAAAATGGGACCCAATTTACGCTTTATATACTACTGTGGAGACTCGTCCAACACCTATAGATTAAGTTTATTACTATAAGTTCCATGCTTTCATGCATTTTTTTCGTGCCAATACGGTTCTGGGGAAAACTGAGGGTTCCCCACTGGTCATTTAACATGGCCATAGTGCTGGCGATATTGTCGGGGACCTTGTACATGCCATGGGTGCTTCGGGGAAGGGCGGATAAAGGCTATCTATTGGCCCGGAGAGGGCCGAATATTGCCAGAAGGGGGACTTTTGACCTTTGACCTTTTGACTCGAGATTCACCCGCGCACTTCCGGTGATGCTGCGCAGGCGTGCGGCCGGATAACCCGCGAGCGAACTCGGCCGGATAATCCGCGCAGGCGTGCGGCCGGGCCGGGCCGGGGGAAACCTGGATGTTGAAGTGTACCCGGATGTTGAAGAGGTCCCGGATGTTCTAGTACATGCATTCCATACGTCTAAGGTCTAAGTAAAAATTGAAACTCTTCTGTGTTCGGAGGTAGTTTTTTTGGTCATTCTAAAAACCGGAAGTGACGTCACACACTTACGTAGACCCACCAAACCACGCGACCTGCGCAGTATCCTACATGGAAAAGAACCGGATGTAAGATGAGTACCCTAATTTTACATGCACCCACCCATGCACAGGCCCCGATAAGCCCGGAGACCGATATTAGCCCCCACTAGTCAGGGTTGATAGGAGTTTCCCCCTATTTTAGGGATAAAGTCCGTGTTCCGCTTTTTATATTTTTTTCTGGAGGAACTTTTACATACACCCACCACGCCTCTCTCAGCAGGCCCCGATAAGCCCGGGGGACCGATATTAGCCCTTTGGGATAGGGTTGATAGGAGTTTTTCACTATTGTAGAGGTAAAGTCCGTGTTCCGCTTTTTATATTTTCGGGGACAAATCCTACTTTTACATGCACCCACGCATGCACCCAGACCCCGATAAGCCGGGGGACCGATATTAGCCCTTTGGGATAGGGTTGATAGGGGTTTTCCTCTATTGTAGGGGTAAAGTCCGTGTTCCGCTTTTTATAGTTTCGGAACAAATCCTAATTTGACATGCACCCACCCATGACTGGATGGCGCTGGAGGAGCGCTTCACTTTGACACCTCACTCGACCCAATCAGTCCACTAGGGGCCCCTCTCGCCCCTGAAGATTGCCGAACATTCTCACGAAAACTTGGGACTAATTTCTGTCAGCGGAGGCAGACCGCATCACCGCCAGACCGCATCACCGCGGAGGAATCACGCCCGATTCACGCAGACCGGAAGCGACGTCATACACTTGCGCAGAACACTCCTACGCACATCTCCTTATGACCTCCCCAAGTGACGTCATACCTGTGCAAAATCACCTGCGCACTCGTCCAAATATGGCTCGAAAAGGGTTATATATACTACTTCCGTATCTTCTGTGAGCTCAGACAATATATGTTTCAGAAGTAGTATGAAAAGCCTGTAATTTATCACATTTCTCCAGTCTGTTCTCCGCCGGATGAAGACCGAACAGTATACGTTGAAGTATCGGATATCGCTCCACAATAATGGCGACACACGATTCGCAAGCCATCTTATGAATGGCGAAGTGTACGCAAATGGCGTTGTTCAGGGAGTACCCCTACAAATACGCGAATCTTGACACTGAATAAAATCCAACTTGGATTTTGGAGTAAAACATGCAGAATTATATAAGCTTCACGTGCGTCATCTAAAAAACGAGATCGGATTAACGAACGGCATAATAGCAATAACGTTTTTCTATGTATATCTAAATTTGAATGTACATTGAGTTTGCATTAAAAAATAGAATTGTGTAGAATATCTGTGTAAGTATGTTGAAGTATGAAGCAAGAGAGCTTCCACAGATAGTATTATTAGCTGGCGAGGTAGGTTAGAATATTTAGAAGAGGAATGGCAAGTACAAATCTCACAACGACCCAATTCAATAAAAAAGTTAAAAACTCATTCAAAATAAGAAGCAAACTTAATGTTGTGGCGCGCATCATTCCCTGAATTGGAGGCGCCAATAATTCAAATTCTGTCTGTCTATCTGATCGTCTCTCTGATCGTACAGTCGACGTGAGAGAAAACCCTGATCACAATCTCACGTTCGGCTATTTCCGTATTGGCGGAACAAGCCTCTCACATAGAACGCACAAATCCCCACTGGTGGGGAGCGTATGACGATCATGCAGTGAGCCGGCTAAGAAATAGTGCCTTTGATAATCGAGAGATCCGGGTGCATTTTATTGTGAAATTCAGTTAATTTTAACCAAACGAACATAACTCATTCAAATTATACAAAACTATTTCTATGTTTAGTTGAATAATAGCAATCTATCACCAGAACTCAGCAACTGGGCTAATTTCCGCCAATACGGAAATAGACGAATGCGAGATTGGTTCCGCCGAAAATTAATTGTGTGCATGATAAGATAAGATTCTTTATTGCACTGAGCATCCCATTTGGGACAGAGTACAAAACATATAAAAAGTAGAATAAATAAGAAAGTAAACAAACAAGTGCGACGTTTCCGTATCTGCTCCCAGAAATCCACTAGGCCAGAGGTCAGTTTTCGCAGCTAAAGTGAGTTCTGGGGCTAGATTTTCGCAGCTAAAGTGAGTTCTGGGGCTAGATTGCCCTGATCATTCTTGTAAAGGTATTTATTTCTACTCCCAGTAGATCCTGGGTCTTCATTGGCCGAGAGCGGTCACGTGAAGTGAGGATAAATATTCTACTCTACTCTGTATACCAATAACACGATATAGCTAAATGGTTTATGTATCCTTTGTAATGTATACTTTATTGTTCAAATTTAAAATTTAATTGTTGGCAATGTTAGGTTGTTCGTTGTACTCTGCTCAGCATTGAGTGTCTCGTATAAAATTATTGAATCTACTGCACTGACTGACCTCTGACCGCTCTGTGCGGGGCTAGCCACCGTGTTCAGTGTAAACAAGCATGGCTGCTGGAGTGTTCTGCCAGTGACAGAACTGGAAATAAAGAATATGCCGGATATCAACTCTGCAAATCTGACCGATAAAATGTTCGACAGTTACTGGAGAAATCTGCAAAAGATAGTGTACTGTGACTGTGAGTAGAGACTTGATGATTTTGACCAGCTTACGGTAACGAAATCTGGCTGACGCTTGACTCAGTCTTGGTCTTCGACGATCGATCTCGGTAAACAATGTGCATGTTGTGGGAGTTTACCGCTGATTCTCGAGCACACATGAATTTGACGTGTACAATTCTAGGTTATATGAATCAAAATACTGTGAGCAGATAGTAGACGTTTTTAATACACGCTGTTTAATTCAAGATTAGACCATTTTCAGACGTTTTTGGTTAGCGAACTGTGCAGTGTTTTTCGCCGACTCGACTCCGGCTCGGCCGATCAGCCGAAGAGTCGGCGATCAAACTCTGGCGTTGTACAGTCTTTTGACTTATAATTTCGAGCAAAAGTCAAGATTTCTTGTCATTACCAAATATACCATGCTGATTCCGAATATTTCAAAATATTTGACGCGTCCCCAGCCGTTTTCCTTCTCACTTTTTACGTATTTGGTTAGCAAGTTTCAGACCCAGTTTACCACGTCTCTTTCCAGAGTTTAAAAGGCTGCTCGTAGAAATAAATTCGTTATCCAGTGTCGGTGAGTAGGATACGCGAATTTATCCTGTTTCCTGGCGAATACCCCACGACCGCGGATAAATTCCCGTATCCTACTCCCCGACACTGGATAACTCATAATGTCCACACATAATGTTCCTTCTCGGCTATCAGCGAGCTGGGGGAGGAGGGAGGGGGTAAAATCTCCTCCACAGTGTCGCTAATGTGGGGATTATCCAGTGCTAGGAGATTGGCGAGATTGTAAGTCGGCAATTTTCCGAACAAAACATATAGAAGAATTAATTGCCGAAAAGAACAACAAAAAAGAAGAAGAAGTGGAGTCCCCTGGCAGACCTCGACATTTAACTAGTATATATACCGTACAAATATATTATAGGATCACCTTATGATGTTATTCATGATGTTTTGTTAATCAGTATTTGTATGCACGGAAATTACTTAAAATACATTAAAATACCAAACTAGAGCATTCCATAGTACAAACATCAAAAAGTTTCAAATCGACAAAAGGGCACTCATTTATTCTTCTGATAACCGTTTTCCTCTCTGTCACGTGAGGATGTGGCGGAAAATGTAAAATCGTGACACCTAATGTAAGAATAAATGCCCAATGGTTCGTCCAGGGTTTAACAAAAAAAAAAAGAAAAGAAAGATTGTAAGTCACTGACTCCTGGTCTTTAAAATGCGAGACTGTTTGCTACGAAAGTACACTTTCGAACTAATGAAAATACATGCACACATAAGGGCACTGATTTTCTGCTAATTCTTATCAACACCTCTTGACTCACACTAATTTCTTTTCACGTCATTTTCTGGCTAATACCCCAAATATCTTTTATCGGTACCCCACAACGCTGAAATATATGAGAACCTAATAATATAATTTCTTCGTGAACTAACTTACTGAAATTAGCATTTTTTTCTGAAATTTATTTTCATTCTTATGAAACATATTTGAATCAGGCAAATTAACAGCGTCGTTGAAAACATATAAGAAGACTGGATTTACTATTTCATTATAAAATTTTCAGGACACGAAACTATTAGAAATAATCTTCCGTATCAAAATATATCAAAGTCATACGACTATAGATGTGTTAGTCAACTTTTCCATGTAAGGAAAAGTTCGATGAAAAAGCTGGAGACGCTAATGCACGTATTCAGTTTCCCAATAGATGGCAGAGTGATAAACCTCTGAAACGCGTCATACATAATATTTTGAAACGCCCGTGCTTGCTTGAATCAAACAAGAGGAAAACTTGAAAAGGTTACGTAAGACAGCCTACGTTTGTATGGCTATGTATGACCAGTCCCATTTCTACAACTATATACTCGGATATACCATAGACTAATATTTGCAGATTCACACGCATTTCCAAACTGAATAGTGGCGGAAGTTTTAATATTTTGTTAGAGTAAATTATAGGTGTAACAGTTTCATTGATACTGGCCCATTTCTAGGCCAAGACATATGACGTCAAGACGGGATTTCAATAGGCTATTTTATGGGATGAACCATGCAGGCTTGTTGTTCAAACAAGGTAGCGGTCAATCAAGGAATAGACAACATTTGGCAAATGTAAACTGCGACTGAAAGATCAATCCAAACAGTGCCCAAAAATTTTTCTTTCCTATTTTTGAGATTCTTTCTAACGAAGAAAAATACTCTCAAACATTGGAAAAATGACCAGATGTGTTGAATGAAGGGAGCCACCATGTTTATGGCTTAACCAATGAGCGGCCGGGTGATATTCACGTGACAACTAGCTCATGACGTCAAAGGGCCTCTCTGCTGTTAGAGAGCAAACATGGCAGCAAGTGATTTTCAACTTTTTCAAAGGGTCCGACGCCTTACATTTCCGGGAGTTTCAACCTGACTGATGACAATGACTGGCTGGGCCAAACAATGCTTTCATCTACGCTGCTTGGGACCAGTGTCAAGGGATATAACTTAGTGTCAGGCGTGTTCGAGCCCATTGAAGACGATCTACCGTAGAAATCGGTCGAGGATGCATGTACCGTAGAAGCCGGCCGGGTCGCGGATTTCGTTTAATCGGCTCTGCTGTGAGATGTGTATGTTAGGAAACGATCAGACGAGCACATGTGCAAGTGCTGACATTAGCTGACAAGGATTTATTCCATAAACTTTCTCAGGTAAATTTTCTCGCACGCTAGATATTTGGGTGGGTGTTTAACGGCCGTGTCATGCTGGACAGTTTCTTTCGGTAACAGTTCAACGGTGAGAAAAATTTCCGGATAATCTTTTCCCGGAGAAACGGCCCTCCAGCAGGGGCAGATTTAGTTTCGTTTTCTGGCTGAGTGCCGGTCTTTGTTGAGGATCGATTCTTTGAATTGATAACACAGAAATCAGAATTATTCCCATTCTCGGTTACATTAAACAATCTCATGAGTTACTGTCGAATTATGTTGGCGCATGTTGGCGTAGTCATCAGCTGAAAAGTATTGGCCTATACCGAAAGCATATTTATCAGACAACACGATGCTGTGTTTTTTTGACACTTACACAGTCTAGACTGACCGACAGATCAAACCCGATTTCTCAACAACAAGGATAAGATCATTGTAATTGTACAAACATCAGCCGGTATTTTACAGGGTACAGAATACAAGGATGTATAGCCACACCTGCTGGCCTATCGGGCTGCGATTATTCCAGTGCAAGGCAAACTCTGCGTGTCCTCCCAGTTCACTGCAGTGTTCTGTGGCCCAGTGACGTCACTAAACTTGCCGTAATGGCGGCGGCCTTACAAGCCACAGAATTTATCATTAACGGCTTCTTACTCGGTTGGAAAAAATTGCATAATTTAAATAAAAATCGTTTTGGACACTCCTGGAATTGTTCTTTCATTTGCAATATACGTTTATCAAAGGTTGTCTATTCCTTTAAACGAAGGCCTACGAAAAAATTACACACGTTTGATGCATTTTACAACCCTCGCTTAATGTATAGCCGGAAGAAGGGGGAGGTGCAAATGGTATATAAGTCAAAGTAAAATGAAACGATAATCAAGAAATTCACGGCTGAAGACATAGGAAAATCTATACCTACATCACAAGGTAAGTGGAAACAGACCGGATAAATCAGTGGGGAGAAATTCAGGTAAATGATTCAGTACGGTAATGCGAGCTTGATCATTGGAATATGTCAATGGTTTTCGTCCATTTCACATGAAATTGAATACTCAAGTTTTGAGATGGTGAAAACAGTGGAACTCTTCATATATAAAGTTACAAATACATGCAGCTGTCTCTGGTAGGGCGACTGCCTAAGATGAGAAAACTTTCCCGTTGTTCATAATTATGAAGGTAGTACGCTAAGTTACTTTTATGAACGAAGAGAAATGCAGACTGGTCCAAATCCATGTATGCAATAGAAATCAAACAAGTATTACAAGAGAATACATTTTGGCATCTCTGACTGGCATCTGGACCTACCAAAACTTCTGTGTGTGGACTAAATTAATCCTCCTACATAGAAGAGTTCCAATTTCTTTGACACCCAAAACCAACCTGTAACCATCTGGGTCATCTATACGCGATAAGACTGCCCCTGGGATCGTGTGTATCCATTTTCAGCCTACTTTCGGCAACTATAACGGGGATTCCCCCGAAAACAACACCACGTGATGTCAGTAGTATACAAAGGGTCAATTGATAATTTAGCGCGTCACTGCGCATGCGCAGAACCTGTGGTGACGTCAGAATTGGTTTTGTGCGCATGCGTGTGGGTGGGTGGGTGGTGGATGGGTGCAAGATGGCGGCATGGGGTGGGTGGGTGGTGGATGGGTGCAAGATGGCGGCATGGGGTGGGTGGGTGGTGGATGGGTGCAAGATGGCGGCATGGGGTGGGTGGGTGGTGGATGGGTGCAAGATGGCGGTATGGGGTGGGTGGGTGGTGGATGGGTGCAAGATGGCGGCATGGGGTGGGTGGGTGGTGGATGGGTGCAAGATGGCGGCATGGGGTGGGTGGGTGGTGGATGGGTGCAAGATGGTGGATTGTAGAAAAACGTATAAAAGGAGTGGATTTTTAGGGAAGGGGTGTATTCATTGCACTACTTTGCGGAGCACTTTGACTTACCTGACCTTTGACAGCCAATCAGAAGCGAGTATTTTGACCTCGTCTGCCTGTATGGAATGCATGTACTGACTTGGTTCTGGGTTTTTTCCATCACGGTTGTGCGCAGGTGTATGACGTCACTTCCGGTCTGCGTGAATCGGGCGTGACCTGGGACTATGGGATGCATGTACTGGGGTTCTGGGGTTTTTTCCCTCACGGGGAGGTCACGTGATCAGTTCAAGGTCATATCCAGTATAGAGTGTGTATATTCACTACCATTGACCTTTGACCTCAAAAATTTGCATATCGTCACCTTGACAGCCAATCAGAAGCGAGTATTTTGACCTCGTCTGCCTGTATGGAATGCATGTACTGACTTGGTTCTGGGTTTTTTCCATCACGGTTGTGCGCAGGTGTATGACGTCACTTCCGGTCTGCGTGAATCGGGCGTGACCTGGGCATGTACTCACTTGGTTCTGGGGTTTTTTCCCTCACGGACAGGTCACGTGATAGTTCAAGGTCATTTGAATGATAGGAATGCATGTCCTGACCTGTTCATTCATCCGGGGACTTGTTTACATCCGGGGCATTCACTGTGGTGGGTCTTGAGAGCGTATAATTGTATTAAAAATTCAGAGTTTTTTTACTGTTAATTGTATTAAAAAATTCAATACTCAGATATAATTGTATATAAAAATTCAATACCAGATATAATTGTATATAAAATTCAATACCCTTGTGAATACCAAAGTGTTCATTCATTTTGTGTTAATAAAAATAGTAGAAAATTAAAAAAATGCTTGTTAGTGTTCATTCTATTGCTTGTTAGTGTTCATTCTTTTTTTTAAATTGCGCAGAAGGCCGATATGTCAACCCCACACCCAGCCCATTAGATGCCCCTTCACCTAAGCTTCACTTTGATACCTCACTCGACCCCATCGGTCCATTAGGGGCTCCCTTAGATGCCAAAACGTCTATTTTCATACCCTTCGGCCGCCGCGCATGCGTAAAGGCCGATATGTCAACCCCACACCCAGCCCACCCATTAGGATGCCCCCTTCACCCAAGCTTCAATTTGATACCTCACTGACCCCACTCCCCCCCAAAATAAAAAAAAAATTTTTTTTGGCTCTTCCACCAACCTTCCCCCCTCCCCCCAAGGTTACCCTTTTTAAACCCTTTTTAATTGTAAAAACATAGAAAATGAAAAAAAGATTTTGGGCTCATGAATCTTTTTTTTCCTTTTTTTTTTTAAAATAAAAAATTTTTTGGTTTTCCATAATTAACCTTCCCCCTCCTCGCCCATTTTTTTTTCAATATACTGCGTACTGGCTCTCTTCATCTGTACACACGCTGCATCTTGATTTTTTTTCTTCTTTATGTCGTTCTTTTTGCTGTTTTGAAATCTCAGCTTCCATTACATTCATGTCTTGTCTCATACCATTAATCTGTTCGTTGAGGCGTGTTACTTCGGCCCAAGAGCATGGTTGTGGTGTTGTTTGGAAAGTTGAAGTCGTTATAATCGTATTTTGTGAATAAATGGGAACATACTACACGTTATTTATAGTCTAGACGGCTAATGTGGGTGGGTGGTGGATGGGTGCAAGATGGCGGCATGGGGTGGGTGGGTGGTGGATGGGTGCAAGATGGCGGCATGGGGTGGGTGGGTGGTGGATGGGTGCAAGATGGCCGATGGCGGCATGGGGTGGGTGGGTGGTGGATGGGTGCAAGATGGCCGCCCGTGTCACTCAGTGCAAGATATGCTTCCCCACTGTATAGCGCTGTACCATTGCCCAAAGATAAAAAATTTCCTAGTTTTATTTCGATAAACCCGTTACAATTTTCAGGAAAATATTATAAGGGTGTAAGCTGTAGTCTTGACGTATTTTTAGCCAGAAAAATCCATTTATTTCCAGTGTACTGGGTTTTCCATTCAGATTTTTAGTGCATAATATTGCTGAAATAATGCCAACAGAAAACTCAGAGTCAATTTAAATATTTATTTGTATTGAGAAAATTACAAGAATTTCGAAGAGAAAAGAGCCGAGATAATGTCTGTCTGTCCTGGAAATCAGGTGATCAGCAATAAATCGACATCTCCGTGACCTTCAACGAGATTTTGACATTAGGTTTTACCCGCTTTTATCACAAATCATTATAAAGAAATTGTCACACCCGGTGAACTCCTGAAACCCACATCCTACCTGAGAGTTTGGTAAGATATTCCATTCATTCGTTACCGTTCCCGTGGAGTAGAATTTCATCCACCAGCTTTCACTGTTGTGGTGCGGGTCGGGGGGCGGGAGTTTTGCACTGATAAAAACCAATGTCGTCCTCTCTCACGAAACCAAACACAAAAATTGACAAATTATACGGACTGCCACGGTAAGCGAATGTATGCAACAAATAGCGTTCCGTACTGCAGATGTCCGATAAAATCCCTCCAGTCAAGGGGGAGGGGGGAGTGTTACAGAATGTTGATTCCACAAAACCTGTTCGGTGGCCTACATCATCGTTCAATCGCTGCTCATAAAGGCTGCGTTCAGCTCACCAGAACTGTATACACTTCGAAATCTGTGAAAGAATATCCATTTTCACGTTTCCTGTCTGATATCACACAAATTTATGCGTCCGCTCGAACACAACACAGCACACTCCCTCGATTACAGTCCACGTGTGACGGGTACATGCAGGCGATGAATGATGCAGAGTTTCGTCACATTATTGATCTCAGCGGACACCGAAAGGAAAAAAGTTCCGTTATAAACTGCGACAGAGAATGTTCCCCAGCTCAGAAAACAACACAATGATCAGTGAAATCGTCCTCCGTATGCCTACCCGTAGCTCCGGTGTGGCCTTGTTCCATACTACGTGAGAACAAGGCCCCGGCTGTAAACCAGTCACCAGATCGAGTTGTTGGGAAATTGCCGTACGGGCAATATTTGCCGAACCAATTGACCATAACAAATAAAATAATTCGATTCTATGTCCACTTACCTTTCATAAAAATCCTTGTTTATGAGTGACCGTCCGTTTTTAGCTTGGCAAGAGATCGAAACTCGGACGAGGGGGGTTATACTGTCCATATAAAACTTATCGATGTAAAGATGGCGGAGATGTGGACAGTTTTACCCCCCTCGTCCGAGTTTCGATCTCTTGCCAAGCCAAGCACTCATAAACAAGGATTTTTATGAAAGGTAAGTGGACGAATCGAATTAATTTATTGGTTATGGTCAATTGGGTCGGCAAATATTGCCCGTACGGCAATTTCCCAACAACTCGATCTGGTGACTGGTTTACAGCCGGGGCCTTGTTCTCACGTAGTATGGAACAAGGCCACACCGGAGCTAGCCTACCCGGGGCGCGGTAAAATAGCAAGAAAATGCATCGCCCAGTCGGCTGATCAGCCGGCTCTGAATGGAATATTCCCGGCAAGGCCAACTCAACTCTGACTTAGATATGAATGCATGAATTAGTTTGATATAATTTTGTTGGGTATGAACGATTTAAAGTGGAAATATTTCGTACAGGTCTGTTATATGTAACAAACGCTAACAAAAATGGCTGCTCAAGGTCAATTTGCCCGGATAATAACCCCGTTCAAACCACAGCGCCATCTATACGCTTTGGTGCAAGGGAGACAACTCGGACTACACCAATTCCCAGGCGAAGATGATGTCCCGCTATATTTGGCCTGTATGGGTATAGGGGTGGTCGGTTTTTTTTATGGCTTTTACTATGAGCTATGAGGTTGATCATGTAGAATACGATGGAAAAAACTATGAAAGTACCGGGTAGGCTTGTATATAGATCCATATAGACCCATATACACTCATATACTGGGATATTAGTATGTATAAATCCATACGGGTTGGACATGTTGGAGTCTAGGTGGAGCACTAGTGGCCCGATTGGGTAGAGTGAGGTCTTATTTTAAAGCTCTCGAGGAAATAAATAAATAAATAAATAAATAAATAAATAATAATAAAAAAATCAAAAAAATCGGCGAGTAGTAGACGAAGGGAAAATTGGGAAGTACTGACCATGCCCCAGAATACTTCATATGCATATCACGGCCTTAAGGCCTATGTAAGATGTAATCTACTTCACAGTTTAGTAGTATAAAAAGCGCAAGTCCTATTGACCTTGCCCCTTCCAAAGAAATAAAATCGGCTCTATTTTACAGGAGTATATACGCAGGTCACGTGGGTTGTCACGTCACTTCCGGGTTTTCACTAAACACTACCTCCAAACATAGAAGAGTTCCAATTTTTTCCCTTAGACGTCCGTATGTTCATCCTCCAAACCCACAAGAGTTCCAATGTTCAACCGCCGGGGTGTTTTCCCGCCCCGCCCCAGCGCCCCGCAGCGCGCGCGCGCGCGCGTCATCCCGCGTCATCCCCGGCAGTGCGCGCGCGGACGCGGGTCAAAAGGTCAAAGGGTCACCTCCAGGTCAGACGGTCCAATGTCCAATGGGACAATGTTGCGGCATCGCTATAGTCAGAGCTTGAGCACAAAAAAAAAAAAAAGAAAAAAAAAAGGGGATTCTAGCTGACGTCCGCGCCTACATCTGGGTTCTTGTATACCCGGGTAATGTTTTTCTGGATATGGATGGGTTACCTTTGGCTCCATTCTAGGCCACTGATTGGCTAATACGGTGTTCAAAGCCACTTTCATGCATTATGCTCATAGAACTTATAGTCATAATCTATACGTGTTGGACGAGTCTCTTCACTCACCGTATACACGTACCTCAATGAAATGCCCGCTCCAAACCTAGACCAAAGACACGTACTTGGTCTGTAGGCTGATTTCATTGGCTCTCTATTTTTACTATAGTGCTCTTGCATTCTAACCTTGATGGGTTACCTAGAACTTATAGTCATCAACATAATCTATACGTGTTGGACGAGTCTTTTCACTCACCGTATACACGTACCTCAATGAAATGCCCGCTCCAAACCTAGACCAAAGACACGTACTTGGTCTGTAGGCTGATTTCATTGGCTCTCTATTTTTTACTATAGTGCTCTTGCATTCTAAACTTGATGGGTTACATTTTGGCCCCATCCTACACCACTGATTTCAGTTTGACTGAATCTCCACATTGGGCATTGATGCATTAGGAATAAAACACACAAGACAGGGGTTTTTGGTGAGATCTCATTTTTTTTATTCAGTGAACAACAACAACGTGAGAACAACCACGTGAAAACTCAAGCCCAGAACAAGGGGCTTGTAATTAACTGAAGCCCAGAACAAGGGGCTTGTACATTGAAGCCCAGAACAAGGGGCTTGTAAACTTAAGCCCAGAACAAGGGGCTTGTCATTAACTTAAGCCCAGAACGGGGCTTGTACATTGAAATGATGGGCGGCCCAGTCATAGACGAGTACATCGCGGTCCTCGGCCTGGGGGTACTCGTCAAACATCTGTACGATAGTAGATAAGGGTTTTCCCCGGCATCGATGGTACAGGTAAAACAAGCAATATTGTCCGCACACGCCACTGGTCAGGCTTTGCAACGTTTGACTGTTCCAACACCACGTCTCTGTGCCTTGATCCATGAAGTCTGTTAAATCGGGATGGAGGGGTGGCAGGCCGTACGGGTCAAAGTATTCGCCCTGCTCTTCTGTCAAGTACACGGCCACCCAGTGTTCACCGGGTCGATCCATCGGGTCCGTGTTGAGAACGTAAGCAGCCGGATACATACGGTCTAATGGAAACACATCTCGGGCGAACACCCCTTGAAAGACCCTACGTGTCTCTGGGTCATTCTCCAGCACGGTGGTTATCTGGTCTGTATCCATGTTAGGTGGAGAAGTCACACAGGACGTTGCGCGCCTTGTCCACTTGAATGATGTTGTCAAACTCGGCGTAGCAGATCACATTGACGGTGGTCGCCAGGGCTCGTGCAAAGTGGATTTCCAACCGTAAATTGCCTTGCTTGGTCAGGGCCAGCTGATGGTCGTTCTCTAAGGTGGGGTCAGATCGAAACAGAACAACGTGTATCCGTTCGCGTAGTCCTCCCGACTGATCATATTCCCTTCGTCCTGGTTGATTTGACCGGTGGCTGTAAACAGGCTCTGATAGGCTCGAATGAAATTCCTCCGCCCAAAGTTCGGTGTTAAGGCCGTGGCTGGCACCTGTTGTCCATCCACATGCAGGGCCACAAAATTGATGCCGAAATGTTGAAAGTCAAACGGATTCTCTGGGTAGGCTCCGCTGAAACTGGTATTTTCCACACAGGCCAGGATCAATCGCTTGGGTAGTTCCCCCAGGAACAGGTTTTCTTTGTTGGCGCCCATATTTCCAGCAGGCACAGAGAACACTTTGGTTTGCACACGTCGGATAGGGTACTGGGCTGGTTTTGTTTCCAAGGCTTTCATGTGTCCCAATTGAACGGCTGGATTCGGTTTCACTTTTCGGACATACAGGACTGCGTCTTGGATGACAATCTTATAGTCCGCTGCATGCCCCTCTACGTTAGTGGCCATCAAGGCGAAGGTCGGAGGCGCCCGTATCAGCCGGATTTTGATGGGGATCTTGTTCAAGAGGTACCGGTCTTGCATGAACATGTCTGCATGCAGTCGACCCATCATATCCACCGAGGCACTGTTCGCAGTGAAAGCCTTCCGTTTGTTATATCCCCCATTGTCCACCGTGTCCATGTGCTCGGGCGTGTCCTTGTAGAATAAAGCGGTTGTCAGCTGAGATTTTTTAACCTCTCGGCCATACGACAACAGTGTCTCGATGTAGGCTCGATAGGGGTACGTGTTGGTGGAGTCACTGATGAGTTTGTCGCTGAGAAAAATATCCACCTGCTGAAACATCGAGTGCAGCCAGAGATTCGTCGGGCCCACCGTTGCTTAGTCAGCGATTCTGGTGCCAGCTCCATTGACCACCTTGGCTTTCACATACAAGTAGGTATGGGCTAAATCCACATAGGCCGTATCCGCATTACTGATGGTGAACTCGATGGGCCCGGTTTCGTTGATGCTGGAGAGCGGGAGATGCTCCACCCATAATCCTTGTTCGACACTGGTTTGTGTGGGCGGCACAGTCCACAAATCAAATTCACTGTTGGTGGAGGGGCAGGACTCGGCGTGGATTAAGGCCATGTTTTAAGAAAAGATATCCTTTGTCTTCTTCGATATGCGTCGTCGCTGGGTCGGTCGTCGACTGGTGCGTGGTCTCGGTGGGGCAGCTCTTTTATTCCCAACGGTGCGTTGTGCTTTGGCCACCAAGACGCCTCCCGCTTCTTTGGCCCACCGTTTCAAGGATTCTTTGGGTGCCGTACCCCCCAAGACATCACCGGCCACTTGCAGTCCACTGCGTACCGCTTGTTTGCCGATTGCTTTCACCCCACGGGTCACCAAGGGCAGGAACGTTTTCACAATGCTGCCGAGTATGTTCCCCAGACCATGTCCTCGTTGCATGCGTGCACCGCTAAATACCGGAAAGCCACCCCCGGCCTGTTGGGCATAATAGTCCATATAGCTGCGTGTATCGCACTCGTAAGGTACTTTCATTATGCAAAGTGGGGAGCACGTGCTTGTCGAAAATGAAGTGTCCGCACCACTTTTCCTCGTTCGAATGCCACCGGTCGTCCCGTGTCATCTCTTATATCCACCGTGATCGTGTTGATGTCGGTTTGTCGTACGGGCAAGTAGAGCATGTGGGTGAAACTGTGGGTGACTTGACCTCCATACGTCTTTTTAATGGGGACCACCCGTAACAGAGGTGTGTTGATATCGCCCACGATGTGGTTGTCCACCACGTCCGAGTAGACGTAGAGTCCGTACATACCCGACTTCATATCCATCGGCATCTCGCCATGGTGTTCGGTGGGACCAGCGAACGTATTTGGATCGAAATCCAGCATTTGCTGTAGGATAGGACTCAATACGACACTCGCCTTGCCGGAGACGATAAGCTGTGCCTTGTCGTTGTGTGCGTTGTAATCGAAGTCCACGTGATTCTTGAAGGGATAGGTTTTGATGGGTCTTGAAGTATTCGTCACCCCCCGTAGCGCCTTATAATGCATCAGTCTTGACAGCCCACCCATGAACTCTTTGGGGGTATCGTATTGGCCTTCGGGCAGGGTGAGTCGGGTGTTTGTGCCTTCGTAGGTCACCTCGTACCACACTTCATTGGCTCGCACGTTGTACCACGAGTAAGGGTATTGGATATCCACGAGGCCGCATTCCCACCGGCCAGGTAAATGTAACGGTTGCGGTAACTGGGTGACGTACTTGGCCACGGTGTTGTCCGGAAACACATCCAGCGAACTGTTACTGGGTAGGGTCAGGTAAAACATGGCGACTGAGCTGTCCTGCTGCTGCTGTTGGTTTTAATAGGTCTTCCAGGCCTTGGGCGGTTGTCTCCGGCGTCGTGTTCGTCGCGTTGACTTGCTACGTGTCACGGCTCTGGAGATGTGGGGTGTCCTGATCGAGGGTGGTTTTTTAAAGGTCTGAAAAGAAGGTGCCCGTTGTGATGGTGGTGGAGTTTTGGGGGTGACTCCGGTTCCCAGTCGGCTTCCCAAGAAGGTTGTGGTGAGAGTCGTGGTGCACGAGTCGGTGAGTCACGCTGCATAAAGGCCCAGCGGTGGGGGGTCCCCACCAATTCCTGTGGTACATGCATGTCTTTCAAGCCTTGAGCGAAGACCTCCCATCCTCGAGGATCCGTGTGCGATCTGCGTTGACGCATCAGATCATTCACTAAATCCGTCATGTGGGTGCCGGGGACCACCTGATTCTGTACCAGGAGTTCGCCTTTATCATTCCAAGTCATGTTAGGATTCTGTTTCATCCGTTGTAATACCAGGCCAGCTTGTTTCTTGAACGAGGCAGGTACACTCTTCAGCACTTCGTCTTCCACCCACTGTGGGGCTGTGAGGGCTACCCCTGGTAATGGCGGCTGTTGGAACGGTGCTGAGGTCGGCGGTCTGTCACGTGGTGGTGGTGGTGGTGGTGGTGGTGGTGCTGTTGCTGGGGTAGACAGGGTTTGTATTGGTCCATGAACGTCATGTACCGTTGAAGCGTCTCATTGTACCGTTGTACTTTCTCACTGTCGCTTAACCCCGGTCTCTGTAAGATCTGTTGCATATCTCCATCGAGGCTGTTTATGGTCTTCACCGTAGGTGGGACAGGGTAGGGTGATTGGAGGTTTTGCAGGAAC
>JAVTVY010012808.1:0-56295 GCA_036873755.1 Hanleya hanleyi
AATGAACCTGATGTAATAGAAATGCCTTTAGTGGATGAACTCATTGATGCTGAAGATGAAATAGCTGACATTCCATTCATAACTTTAGATGAAGTTAAACTCAGAGAATGTATAAATTTCAGAATAGGCCAGGACATTCTGGAAAAGACAAAACACATGTTGAACACACAGAAGAGTGAAGCTGTAAATCGTGCCATCAGTAAAGTCTGTCCCCAAAAACAAAACTTTTTCGAGAAACTTTGAAGCCAGAACACACAGTGCAATCAGTGCTGTTAATTCTGGAATCACTGAATCAATAATTAAACAATGTGAATCTGTTTCTGCTCCAATTACCAAGGGGTCGTGTGTGGCTCGAGAACTGAACAGAACACAGAGAATCGATGACAAAGGAAAAGTCGCCAAGGCTAGTGCTGATGCGAAAGCTGCCAGAATTGCTAAGAAAAAAATTCTCTATGAATTACATGCAAAAATCGGGGAAGAGGGGGGAGAATATTATAAAACAGATATGTTAAAACCAGTGGTGGAATATGAGACCAGGCCTGAGCTTCTCCGCCTTCATTCATACTATAATCTGCGCAGAAAAAGAGAAGCCGAAAGTGATAGTAGTGAGAAGTGAGAATTATATAACTTCTAGTGGGGGGGAGGGGGGAGGGGGGTGTAAAGAGGTGTAGGTATAGCTTACCTGAACATTTAATTGTTATAGCAAGCAATCGGGAATATGGAACTGAAAACACCTGCCCTGATTTTTACACTGAAGCCTCTCCATATTTATGGAATGGAGCTCTAATGTGAGATGTGCTGGATTGAGACAGGTCCGCAAATGGCAAATATGGCTGACATCGAGGGCATGACCACCAGGATCGTGTGTTGGGAGCAGGGGTATTTTCTTCGCCACCATGTATTGTAGCCTGTGGGCCCTATACTCCTTTTTTTCACCATTTGGTGATTTAAAATTTAGTTTTCCATACCCCCCATTGTGAGTTTTGGCTCCGTGCCACTCGATGCAGCCATATTTGCCAACTTGTGGGGTAGAATGGCTGAGAAGCCTCTCTTGAGCTTTAGCAAACCACTCATCCATTTTTCTGAGAAATATCGAACAACCTCGGTCACAAGTTTCAAATTTGTCAAAAATGACACTTTGACGTAAAGGTCACAAACCACTAAATATTTGCCTTACTTATTATGTAGTAAATGAGCTGGGCACATCTGCCCAAAACTATATTCCCTAATATTCGCGGTCACTACTCACATACCACACTGGATAGCCTGGCTTTTCCTCTAAAAAATATGGAAAAATCAGCATACATTCCCCACCATTTTTCTGAATGGCAGATCCTGGGAATGAGGGCATGGCGTCTAATGCCTTGGTAACCAGGGTTGAGGGAGGTCAAGAAAACCGGGCTAAATTTTTTTTTATTAACCTGTGACAATGGTTCTTCCATATTCCTGAGCGTCAAATAATATAGGAAAGAATTATAGAATATAGCACAAACCATTTCACTGCCACTTAGAATAACAGCCAATCAGTGGTCGCCGAAAGTTTACTCCCAATTATTATCTTGGACCCACTAAATGCAATGGAGGTTTGTGACCTCCACTCGGGCTCTGGACATACTGGCATTTCGAAACATATACATGTAGGCCTACCGACTCACTTTTAAATAATTTTACCACCCGATTATTTTGTTCAGTAGGAACGAAGTTATTTAACTTATCATGCACAATTTCTTGAGTGACAGATAATTCATCTCTATGGCCTAAAGTAACTATAATGTGATTGGGTACACTCTTATAAATTACCGTTATATCATTGTAAATGTATGTTGAAGTTTACAGTGCATCTAATCGTGAAAAAATAAATATGTAAATCGAACGGTGATATTTCAGTTGACATCAACTGGAATGGATGAACTGTGCAAAAACATAACATAACATTTATGTTTACTCTGAAAGGAGGTTGATATCTTTGCACACGAAACGTCCAGTTGCAGGAAACATCCGACACGTGCGTTATACGACACAAGATTCAGAGCCTTTTCAGAACACGCACTGGGACGGACGCAGCGGCTAACTTTAATTTACGGTCTATAGTACAGTTTGGTTTTGGTTTTATCTGACTTGGAGCTGTGTCCCACTATTCGAGTAATAATTTTACAGATTCCTTTGTGATTATTTACGAAACTTGTGGTGACCGCATTTGTAAACACGAAGAGCTGAAATACGTGAAAGGGCAATGAACATTTCGGCCTTCCGGTGACCTACGTTGCCGTGGAACCGATAATTGTAGACAAATTACGGTGCAACATAATTTACAGTTGAATGCCTGTCAATAAACGGTAATTATAAAATAAGGTGCAACATTTTACAGTTAAAAACCTGTTAAAAACGGTAATTGTGAAATAAGGTGCAACGTAATTTTACAGTTGAATGTACCGGCAGCTTTTCTGTCAGTACATTTAACTGTGAATTTACGTTGTGATTTATAACAGTGTAACATAAGTCCTCCCAGCGGAGAAATAAGAATACCTTAAAGTGTGAACCGTCTGTCATCTTTTCCCAAGGTAGAACTCTCCCAGAATCATCCGATTCACCGAATGACATCCTGTTACCACCACACGTGGAATCACCAGGTGGAAGATGTATGTCGGTACTAGGTAGTGGGCGCTAGTAAAATACAGAATGTCGCCGGCAGTAGTAAAGGTGCTATTTTGGACACTTCGGAATAAAACAACATTATATTATTCAACTGCAGATACAGCGGATTAGTTTATGAACAAAATAATCAATACTTCATATTTCATTGGCATATATTCGTGTAGTTGAAATAAAATTTATCGAGAAAAATCAGAGAATATATCAGGTATACCACCAGGACGTCAAATAAACCAACAATTGTCATTGACAAATGCATGGAGGGCAGTTGCAAATTCCACATGCATTTAAGTCACGTAGAACCAATTGCCATAATGGATAAATAAATATATAGAAGAAGAGTGTCGAAGGCATTTAATACACATTTTCTGTATTTGTGCGCTCAGAAATTTTATTTCCCCGACCAAATTTAAGGTAAAACACATTTGAGTTTTTTTTTCTTCAAATTAGCTATTTTAACAGAAAAACGTGTGCAAAGCAGCGGGATCACTCCGAAATCCAGGCCACTCCTCCTCCTCTCGATAATTTTTGTTTCATATGGAGCTTGAACTTTCCCCACAACATATGTAGAGCATACGTTACCAGAAAATTGCTCGAAATGAGACCTGAATATTATACGCTTTAAAGACATGCAGATTCAGCTCTTCATCTTTAAAGAAACACACGCGATTAATATTTGATTCATTAAAGGCTTATCTATTCACCTCTTCGATGTAAACGGACATGGCTCTCCGAAGAGATCCACAGCGCCTGCGCAGTGAATCGCTGAACAAATCCGCTGACATATAGTCACAATAACGTCTCTTGACTTCTCTGGTAGTTCTATTGCCATCGTCCGTCTCTGTGACTTCGAGAATATAATATTTTCTTCCGGTTTCGTCGTCAACCATCAAGTTTCCGGAAAGAAAAAATCGACCATAGAGGTCCATGTCCCCGCTAGCAGCACCAGTTATGATGGATTACATCCACCATAACTGGTGCTGCTGCTGCGGGGGCCATGGACCTCTATGGTCGATTTTATTTTTTGTTCGATGATATCTCATATCATTGATGAAGAGTATGATTTGAAAATGGAGATATCGCTGATGAGCTTAACATAATCTAACACAGCGGATGGCACCCATATTGGATTAGGCACATCCATAAAACATAATACCAACTGTCCTCTCATCAATGTCCATGCACTCCCCAAGTTTGAAGTAGACTGGTTGAATCGTTCTAGAGTTATTGTCCAGGCAAGATGTAAATGCTGAAAATCTAAGATGACTGATGGTGGTCATCTTGGATTACAACTGGTAACTGAAAAGCAATGCCAACTGTCCTCTCACCGATGTCAAGCCAAACTGCAAGTTTGAAGTCGATCAGTTGAATTATTCTAGAGTTGTTGTCCAGACAAGATGCAACTGCTTAAAATGCAACATAATCCAATATCGCTGGTAGATGGCAGCCAAACTGGATTATGCTCGTTCATGAAACACAATCCTAACCGGGATCTCATCCAAGGTCAAGGGACTCCCCAAGTTTGAAGTAGATCAGTTGAATCGTACTCCAGCTATTGTCCGGACAAGATCAAACTGCTTAAAATCCAATGAAATCCAATATGGCTGATGGTGGCCATATTGGATTGAGCACGTCCTTGAAAAACAATCCTAATCCTCCTCTCAACAATGTCAAGGCACTCCCCACATATGAAGTAGATCGGTTGAATCATTCTCGAGTTATTGTCCGGACAAGATCCAACTGCTTATAATCCAATATGGCTGACGGCGGCCATATTAGATTACGCACATTGCTGAAAAACAATCCCAACCGTCCTCTCACCAATGTCAAGGCACACCCCACGTTTGAAGTTGATCGGTTAAATCGTTCACGAGTTATTGTCAGGACAAGAAAATCTAAGATCGAACTGCTTATAATCCAAAATGGCTGACGGCGGCCATATTTGATTACGCACATTGCTAAAAAACAATCCCAACCGTCCTCTCACCAATGTCAAGGCACACCCCAAGTTTGAAGTTGATCGGTTAAATCGTTCACGAGTTATTGTCCGGACAAGAAAATTTAAGATCCAACTGCTTATAATCCAAAATGGCCGACGGCGGCCATATTGGATTATGCGCATTGCTGAAAAACAATCCGAACCGTCCTCTCGCCAATGTCAAGGCACACCCCAAGTTTGAATTACGGACACCGGTGTTTCTAAGTCCCCCCCCCCCCACCTACTACGTGTAAGCAGCAGGGGACAAAAACGCAAACATCGTGTGAATCAGTAGCAACTAAAACTGCTATATAATTTCGTGTAATTATAGAAGTTCTGTCATAGAAATGTGGAATATGCTTCCGGGCAAAATCTAGACTAACGTTGCTATGCTGAACATATCGTCATCCAGGGCGAATTAGGAATAATATTTATATCATACTACACATGATCAGGACGAACCTTTTCTATCCATACGACCGATTCCTCGGTTCTTAGATTTTAATGAAATAAGAGATAGCCCTAATTACGCATCGTAGTTAGACCTATATCTCTATAAAACTGAAGTGGGCTTTCTCTCTATGGCAATATAAATGATTTTCGCGCAGTAATATTCCAACGGGCCCTGCATATGGCATGTATATATATGTCGCCTAGCAGCATTTGCTAGATCCTGTGTTAAATGTGACTATTTTAACCCTACCTGGTCGGGGGGGGGGAGGGGAAGGCCCTTCCCCTTTTCTTGTTGGTTTTTTGCTCCTATCTCCGGGACGACAAAAACTTATTATATTACGGTAGTTTTGAGCCTATTTGCATGACCCCTGGATCAGCGGATCTCGGCTAAACGCAAAATGGCGACCATGTGGGGTACAAGAAAAGTGATGTTTTCCTCATATACTAATTTACTAATTTATCATGTAGTTTTTTCGAGAAAAATAAAGCCAAAAAATTCTAACATCCTGACCGAAGAATCGTCAAAAATGTTCTTCCTGAAAATGACATCATGGCGGCTATCTTGGATACTTTTTACATACTCTTAAAGGGCTTGACCCAAAGATATGGTGTGGTAAATTCCCGCCCTCTGGCCTTTGCGATAGCGAAAATATATAGGGATGGGGGAGGGGAAACTTTTGCTGGGTTAAAAGATAACAAATGGACACAAATCTCGAGGACGACGATTACTTCCTGAAACCTAGAATTTTCCCTGACCCATCAGTAGCCGATGGATCTGGTCTGAGGCGAAAGGCGCCATGAGTATATATCGGGAAATATTTTAAACTGATAGCTGAAATCAACGTGGGAGATGTATGATTCATATGCTTCTGCTTTTTAAATTAAAAACATACCCCTATTTCAAAATATTTCCCCATATAAACGCCTATGTAGTGCGCGGATATTGCTGTACACTGGAGCCCGTGTTATCACGGAAGAAACTCATTAGACGGTGTCTTATTTTGTGAGAGTTCTCACACTGTCGTAACCTGCAGAACATACATAGTTGCTAAACACGAAGGCTACATACTGTTTGTCCATTGTCTCGTTGGGAAACAGCGTCTTGTAGTTCATCTCGCACAGATCTGTGATCTGGGCCATCTGGAAATCGAAGGGTTTGGGGTAATCCGGAATTGACCGAAGCCACTCGACAAGCTCGTGCTTGAACCCGTAGGTGTACATTTCACGGCAATATTCTGGTCTCCTCCTTCCACCACCAACGCCTCGTTCGAGTACCGCTGTTGGTATCTGAAATCACCAAATAAATTTTGCCATAGTGACGTTAATGCAACAGAGTGGTCAGAGTTCTTTCCATCATACAACGCCCTCACACTGTTATTTTCGACAATGGGGTTGGAAGTAGTATCTTTCGAGGTTAACTTGGTTCATTTGACACAAGCGTCCCTAGATCAATCTGCTTCACATATACGAAGAAGCAGTTTTACCCGAGAAAGCTTATGTCGAATAGAGCAAGCCAATCTCAAAAGCTGTGTGTGGTATAGAGTTATCTCCCCTTCATCATGAATTGATGGAATGGAACTCCTCGGTATTGGAGGAATAACAGTTGGGCATTTATATACTGCAATGCGTTCCGATTTTGTTGCAGCGTTCTATATACCAACAGGGCTGTCCGCACATACCCAGAACGATCAATGGACTGAAGCATCATGTATTTAGTCAAACCGTAGAATCATTTGTTGCAGAAAACCGCTCCTTATTTCTCTAGATAAAATAGATAAATCACTCAACGTACGCTTCTTCATTTGTATTCTGTGATGCCCGTGAACTGGAATGAGCTTCACCCTTCGTCTCTCCACTGCTATTCTCGTACCCGAACTTGACGAGTGGAACCAGCTGCTGCACTTGTACTGTGCAGAGCGTGCAGAGTATGTGCTGAAGAGGAAGGGATATTCCGTTGTAATGAAATGCATATTTTCTTGATATTTTTTCTCTGATACAAGACTGTGCGTGACATTTAGAAACAAGCCTAGTTTGAAACTACAAAATCGATGGAGGAACGATTGAGGAATCGCGACACTCCTAATCAAATCAAATATAACTGATTAGACCAACTTTGGTCGACCATGTTGGAAAGCTCATAATGGTATTTCTGAAGAGTTCTTGAATCCTTCACTGTACGAATGGTCTGCTCGAATCGACATAAAAAACTTGGTTGTGTTTCACCCAATACTTTTGGGTATTGACGTGGCGTACCCACTGATTTTGGCTCAAGATTTTGACCCAATAATTTTGGGTGGACAGGTTTAGTGGACAGATAACTGCAAACCAGCATTCTTCTGTCAAATCTCGACCCAATATTCTTGAGTCAATATCTCGAGCCAACATTGTTGGATCAGAATGAATTCTGACTAGATATTCTTGGATCGGAATGAATTTTGACTCTGTAAAATTTACCAGATGCTCCTGAGTCGAAGACCTCTCGATCCAAACTTGTTGGATAGCAGCAGTCAGATAATTCCGGCAGTATAACCCTCCGATTTGATGGGATCATTGATTTGCTCAATCGAAGATACTCGACAAAAAGATGCATAGCCGGCATGGCCGCTGATTCTGATTGCATTTATATAGAGTTTTGCAGAAAGATAAGTGCATGACTGAAAACAAACCTGAACATTGCCTTATAGTCGATCTGGGCTCTGGTGGCAAATGCCGGCATCGATTCGCCTTCTTCTGTTTCTTTAGTTTTTGTTAACCGTAACTGTCCTCCAAATTTAGCCGACTTGATGTAATGTGTTCCCCAGCGCAAAATCAAATCCTCTGTTCAAACGAAAGACACGACAAAGAAAAAAGGAAATACAATATCAAAAGTTCAGTCCCACATATATAGCTATAAGTGATATATTGGAAGGGTAATGGGTGGCAAAGGCGTTCACAGCAGTGTTATTTTGTCCAGGGTCCTGGCACAGAGGCTTGATTAGCAGTGGGTGTCTTCATCGGTGTTGTCGATAATAAAAACTATTTTCTACCGTTTCTTACATGACGATGACAGTGGACGTTCTCTGGACATACACCGATCCACATACATCCTCTGGTGTATATAGAGATATATGAAGGACAGAGGTATGTAGATTCTGTATATGTCGCGTAGAACGCATTCCACTGTCATCGTGGTGTATGAAAAGAGTGGTAAACAATTTTATTTTGTAAAAGTGGTTTTATTAACAACAATAACAACATACATAAAGACACCCACTGATCAAGCCACTGTGGGTCCCGGCCATAAGGAACAGCTAAGAGTATTAAAAGTAATCAAAACTTACGGAATTTTTGTGAATCACTCCCAACGTAAGACTGCGGTAAAGTTAGAAAATCCTGGAGAAATTCCATGTTGAGATCGTAAAAGTTGGCTTCGTCCAGAAACAGTTCATACCTTAGAGTGCAATGGAAAAAATATAAAACTTATTTTGAATGGCATGTTATGCTCACACAAAAACAACACATTTCTGTATGGTTACTAATTTATATATCACAGATGCTCCAATATGTATTATGCAAGTATTCAGATCTGTTGAAGCATCACCGTGCGAATCATACTTGCACATAAGCCTCAGGTCTAAATTTCAGTAATTAGCCACGGGCACAAAAGAATTAAGCGTCAATAATTGAAGTCTTCTGTGTTCGAGAGTTAGTAAAAACATAAATGGAAGCTGCAAACAGCTTTTGCTGAAGACATGATGGCATTATCTTTATCACGGATGGGTATTTCTTCATCGAAATGCAATGTGAGTCTTGTGATATGCGAGTGCAGGAGGGATATTTCCTGTTTGTGACAACTGTCGTCAATTTGGAAGAAAACGCGTGCAACATGTAAGACAGTAATGTCAATATACGAGATAGGTTTGATAAATGAAGCTCGCGTCATTATTTTGGTCACGGTTTTAACGCGTGACTGCCATTATAACCAAATCTCACCTTATGACGCTCAGTTATAACAAAGACATGTAGGTCTGGTGTTCGCTGTGTTGGCTTTCCTTGCTGTGCTCGGCGGAGGAATGCGAATGCGAGTTAGAATTCGACTGTTTATTGAGAGAGCTGTGACTACTACCAACTCCAAATAACCCGAAAAATCCTCCAGAACTTCTCCCATAAGCTTTGTCTGTGGCCTCTTGGAACATATAGCTGGATTGTGCCACGTCCGCCTTCCGTTCCAGATAGGACTGATATTGCCTGGTGGAACTGTACGCCATGGTCTTGACGTTCGTGTCGTAAACCCAATGTACTGTCATTGTGTCCGGCACGGATCACCCGCCATAGCTTAAACAAAAGAACAGGCGAGAATGACAGAAAACGTACGAAACATATACCTTATATTTATTTTATTATAAGGAGTCATAAATGTACTCACTGATTCATCCACGTGTTTTATGAGCGAGAAATTCGTGAAAAGGGAGGTAACCTGTCTGACAGCCAACGCATGCTCTGTTTCACAGGCTCACTCCACTTATACCCCTGCCCACAATAGGGAAAGATGACCTTCACGATGTTGCTCTGCCGTATAGGGAAAAGCTAACGAAACACGGTCCAGTTTGAATCCGGCCGAACAACTTCTTCAGTTTTTTTACATGAGCGAACTACTTTTCATATGCATTGCCCGCAGTAAACAGGAAAAATAATCCCTAATTGTTCGGAAATTATTGATTCTACTTTCGGCGGTTTGCTGCTCAGGGCGGAAATCGTGTCCAAAAATCTGACTGGTGACTGGGGTATTATCATGCCATCCTCCTCACAGCGCATCCTCCATTTCGCAGGCTCATTTACCATCCCTGCATCCAATAGCGGAAGTTAACCATTACTACGTTGTTTGACGTAAATGGGGAAACCAACGAACACACGGTTAGGTTTGAATCCGGCTGAACAACTCCTTCATTGTTGCACATGAGCGAACTACTTTTCATATGCTCTGTCCAGATAAACAGGGAAAATTATCTCCAGATAATTCTTTTTCACGCTGGGTCAACAGATGTATTATGCAGACTTGAAAAGTAATCTAAATTTTACTATATATGATGTCACTTCCGGCGATGTGCGCGAAGACCCCGAATCCGGTTCAAAAATCTGACTGGTGGTTTGGGTGTTATTAGACCTCCAGCGAGGTGGTTATTATCGTGCCCCAGTGAGTTGGTTGACGCGTTATTCAAAACAGCTTTCAACAGCTTGTTTCCGACGTGTTACAGCGAATTCTAGTCCAAACTAACGTCTGTGGTTAACGTATTTTGATGAAATTGAACAGAATTGCACTATTATAGATGATCCTGGCTTCTTTATTGTATCAAAGCCGAAATCGATGAGGCAATATGCATCATTGCCGTATATTTTCTTTTCGATTGCTGTACCGCTGAGTCTGAAAACAAATGGACCACGTTCCACCATGATATGCAGGCACAATTACATTGACTGAGTTTGTCATTTTGTAGTAATTGTAAACTGTATATAAAACGTGCCAGTGAGAGTAACGTCACAGGATCTACGAAGTAGGGTTTGATATGATTTAAGTGTGTACTCGACAGATGACTTGGGGGCCCTATGTGCTACCATGAGAGAATTTATATAGCAGTGTCTAATTGACAGTGGATACTATTAACTTTCCCAGATGTCACCGCTGGTGCGTCATTAGCGTAGCAACTATTATCGCCCTCAGTTCCTATTACCCTGGACATTTATCAGCCCAGCAGTACAGCACGAGGTCCCCCATTCAAGTATTGACAGGGCTCAAAGTCGCTTAACTTCGGTGATTTTACGAGAACCGGTGTGTCGTGATATGCTGTATCAGCGAACCTTCAAAAGTCACAGTGAAACATACAGCCAAGGGTTCCCGATGGGCATGACGGTGCACTCGCTGAGCCATCAATAAATAATAAAAAAAATAATTATAAATCAAATTTTCATCAGAATTCGGTCAGCTCAGGACTTGCTCTTAACAATGTACGGTCATACCAAAAAACAAGGTTCTAATGTCAATGGTTCTCCTTATTTTGCCGACAGGAGGATTCGGATGGACTGACTGACTCACTCACTCACTGACTCACTCACTGACTCACTGATTACCGGACAATTTGCAAATGATAGCCTACTTCGTAGGAATATATACCGCTTACCTTCCGCCACGCAAACATGTCCGTTGTACAATACTTTTCTTTCGTGAACTGGAACTGTAATCGCCTCTACCATCAAAACCAACTCCGATAAAGTTACCTGCCTCCAGTATATTCTGCAACATGAAAAAAAATAATAGTCCAGCTACTCATGCTGGGTCCTACTGATGAGACATTTTCTAACTTTTGTCTAGATACACGAAAATAATTTTAAAGATATTTGGCATGTTTTTACGTAGATCATGCGGAAATTCAATAGTAACGCTTTCTCTTTTTTAATGGATTTAATTGTTTCTTTTTTTTTTCATTTTTCGACAATTCGACAAGCGGATATTGTGACGGTATATTGAAGTAAGTTTCTGTTATTATGTCACCGAGTCCGAAATCCATCGAGTTCGCCAATCCAAATTTCACTAGAAAAATGCATTGATAAAGTCAGAGTGACATATTGATAACGTCAGAGTGACATATTGTTAGTCAGGATGGCATCTTGATAACGCCAGAGTGACATATTGATAAAGTCAGTGACATATTGATAACGTCAGAGTGATATATTGATAACATCGCGTGATATATTGATGAAGTCAGAGTGACATATTGATAACATCAGAGTGATATATTGATGAAGTCAGAGTGACATGTTGATAACGTGAGAGTGATATATTGATAACATCAGAGTGACATATTGATAACGTCAGAGCGACATATTGATAACGTGAGAGTGATATATTGATAACGTCAGAGTGACATATTGATAACGTCAGAGTGACATATTGATAACGTCAGAGTGATATATTGATGAAGTCAGAGTGACATATTGATAACATCAGAGTGATATATTGATGAAGTCAGAGTGACATATTGATAACGTCAGAGCGACATATTGATAACGTCAGAGCGACATATTGATAACATCAGAGTGACATATTGATAACGTCAGAGTGACATATTGATAACATCAGAGTGATATATTGATGAAGTCAGAGTGACATATTGATAACGTCAGAGTGATATATTGATAAAGTCAGAGCGACATATTGATAAAGTCAGAGCGACATATTGATAACGTCAGAGTGACATATCGATAGTCCTAGTGACATCTTGATAACGTCCGAGTGACATATTGGTAACGTCAGAGTGACATATTGTTAGTCAGGGTGGCATCTTTATAACGTCAGCGTGACATATTGACAACATCAGCGTGATATATTGATGAAGTTAGAGTGACATATTGATAACATCATAGTGATATATTGATGAAGTCAGAGTGACATATTGATAACGTCAGAGTGATATATTGATAACGTCAGAGTGACATATCGATAGTCCGAGTGACATCTTGATAACGTCCGAGTGACATATTGATAAAGTCAGAGTGACAATTTGATAACGTCAGAGTGACATATTGATCAAGTCAGAGTGACATATTGATAACGTCAGAGTGACATATTTTCAAATGGTAATGGGCTCATATTGATGACATAGTGAGGAATACAGACTTTGAAAGGATCATATTACATTACATCGGCCTTCAAATCGAAATACATAAAAAGTATGAATTTTACCGGACATCTGGGTTGTAGGACTTTAGCCGCGTAACAAGGATCACTGACGTCCGTCACTCTACCAAAACAGCCATTGAGTAATGTATTCCCGACTCCTCCAGAGTACGCAAAAGCGAGCACCGCCTGGCCCTCTGGTTCTGGACTGGAAAAGATCGAGATACATTGTTAACCCTATCTGTCCTGTGCGACGTCGGACCTGTGCCGGCCTGTCGAAATCCCAGGGGGACGAAAACTTCTTACACTTTTTTTTTCGATTTTTTTCATTCATGTGTTTTCTTCGCAAAAACTGCATGGAAAATTAGAAAATATTAATGTTATATTTCCTCGCAGGAAAGCAGGAAGTTTGAAGAAATATTATGATGTCATTAATAAACTATTACGGTCCTGATGAGGGATTGTAGTATAGAGGGTCGAGAAATTCGAGTTGTATACATGGAGACGAAGGAAAATGATCTACTGGTCATTATCGGACTGCATTCCTGGCGTTATTATTTTTCTTTCATTGATGTTTTTGGTAAAACATGTTGATTGTTAGTCATGAAACACGTTATCGAAACGAAAAGGTACATAGTCACGTCGAGTATAATGGATTACTATCTAAAACAATGTACACGGGGTTAAATGATGTACACATCCGAACTCTTCAATCTTTTATCCTAACATTTTCCCATCCATCAATCCATCCATCTGGATAGCAAGTGCCATATCCAACATTCAATATTCGACCGTCGACCATGAATCAATTTCCGCGTCGATGGACGCGAAGCATTGAACTCATCTTACACGGGTTCTTTGTAGCGCCACTTCATTTTCACTGCTGAGGGCATGAACATGTCGTCTACCTGCATTCCTCGTTCGGGAACTATGTTGATCTCTGCCTGCGAAAACAAAAGAGAATAGATTCATTGGTACTAAAACAAGTAAACTAGACTTCATCGGAAATTATCATGTTTTCCCTAGGCGGTGTCTCAATACAATCTATTCATTGTCCGTTCCATCGATTATATTCTAAACGATTATGTCTTATTTTATGAGGCATAGTTTTACACAACAGTGAAACTTTGCTCTGCAAATGAACTCCCATTTAAAATCCATCACGTATATTTCTGAGAATCGCGAAAACAAAACAAACAAATATATCATTTCTATGAATTAAGTTTTGTCTGATATATAATGGTCAAATGTGACCGATCGATATGATCTGCACATGAAAACACATATGCTTAAAATATCAGTATTTAGAGGTAGCAAATACAACAGAAGAGGTAACTCACATGTATGGTCCCTGGAGAATTGATGAGTTATGTAAGAATTCGAAGTTGGAAAAAGTTGACGATATCTGGCAACTAAAAATCAACCATATGACTTCAAAGAAAAGTCTCCCTTGGCACCTCACATTCAGAGCAGACTACGGAGAAATCTAAGACGCAGCCATCGTATCTCAGCCGCGATTTGATTGCAGATGTTCAGATGGAAACTATTAAGTAAACTAACGAAGTCTGAAATCATGAGACCATTGAACAAGTCTTACTAGGCCACAGTAACAGCCAGCAAAGAAGCATCCATGTCACAGACAATATTTTTTATACACTCACCCCATCCCTCATGAAGCCACTCTGGACATGTGAGATCTGTTCCATTTCTTTTTTCAGTTCTTGTCGCTGTGAGTCACTCTTACTCTCGGAAGTTTTCTGAAACTCGTCCATTTTCTTGGCTAGCGCTTGGTCAGTTTCTTCCTGCCTATTTCTCCCGACGAGTTCGTGAACCAATTGTTTCACTATGTCACCGACTGCACCACCGAGAGCAGCCGAAGCGACAGCTGCCACTTGGCGGCGTTTCCTTTCTCCCTCTGCAACAATAAATACATTTAAGTTGGTGAGACATTCTCCAGTTGATGCCGTGTTTCCCGGGTTGAACCTTGATATCAAGTCACATCTTTTTTCTTCTGTACACTTGTCTAATAAAACCATTATGTCACTTGCTGGTCATGTGGCGAATCGTCTTGCATCATCGAAACGTCGATATATCGTTTTGAACCAAGGTGAGTCCTTGACCGTCTTGCACAACAGACCGAGTTCCGCCCGCTTCCAGTATTTTCCACAATTAATAAATCTATTTATTTTTTTCTTCAAACCGATCGAAAAAGTCATTGATCCTTGTGAGTGGCGATATTCTTGTTTCAGGTTCAGTATTAAGAAACGGAAACAAAATAGAACATATGAAACACTGCACTGTTTCTGCAAGGTACCAATTGTACCCAACAGTGGGCCGTTCGAACCATACACAAACACTCATTTACTTCGATATTTCGAGCATATTTATAATAGTTTACTTTGTCGATGACATCAAATATCTTATAACACATGTTGTTTTCACTTGTGTCTTCGGTTGACTTGCACACGGACCAAAATCGTACGCCTATTTTTGCACAGCGAACAAATCGATAGCCCAGTCAACGTCCACAGTTTTCCTACATTAGCTCGAAAGTCTCAAAAGTTCCTATTGTTTGAGGTTTGAGCCACCAAATTCCTTTTTTGAATTATATATTTCGTGTAGAAAAGGTAGGAGAATAGAAGACAAAGAGGAGATCGTTTGAGAATATAAGTAACATGACACGACTTTCGGCGAAAGCACACATTGTCTGATTTGACAATGAACAAATTTGTGTTTCAAATCACTCGATTTCACGACATTCAAATTCAAACTGCTTCTCAGGGCCATAAGTTGCTGTTTTTTAAACTTTCTGTGGTAGTTATGGACACTAGACTTTATTTGGAATGATTTCAGTCCTAACAGAAGCCATAATGCGCCAAATTGCATGAAATGGAAACTAGATATCCCCATACCCCAGCAGCAAGCTTCAGTGGCGCGCGTTCAGTTCGTATGACTGGAACAGTCGGGCATTAGAGCCAATATCCCCTCCCACCTCCCACCCCACCCCAACCTCCGTTTCAAAACTTGTCTAAACCTTGAAGGTAGTCAGTTTGAATCATGAAATGGCTTACTGAGCTCTATAATATCACAAATATTCATCGTCCCACCGTGGTGTGAAGACCATATTCACATCACGTCTAATTCACAAACCTTTGGATGTTTTCGTTTCTGGATATTCTTTCATCTTGTCGCTGCCTGGTCCATGGTCCATTGCTGTTTTACTGTCTCCACCCGACTCCTGTGTGGCCACGTACACAACTGACAGTGAGAGGAGCAGGAAAAAGATCCTACGAGAAGCCATATCAGCTACTTACAATAACCTGCAACCAGAAGAGAGGGCCAGACTATGTATAGCTTGTGTTTTTCATCTCTCATATCAGTTGAAGAAATCTTTCTAAAACTATCAAAGGACGTTGAAGGATTTAGTAGGGATTAGGTTCCTGCAGCGTGAGAGAGAAATGATGAAAATAAAATATTACTCGCGAAAGAGATTTTTGGTTTTGCAAGAGGTGCAATATTTTGTTGCATATTATGAATAATTGTAAGTCATTGAGTCTAATGATTTTCGAATAACAAGACCGTGATTTTGCGATGAAAGAATTTATGAAAGAAATTGTTCGATTGACATAAAATACAAAATTTTGTTGTATATTCAGAATAATTTATGTCAAGGAGTAGTATATGATTCTCTAATAACAAGGCTGTGAAGCAGTATATTTACTCAGCATCGCTGATTGATAGACCATAAACAGAATGAGTGCTATTAGAAAATGTTGTTGTCGTCTGGAGCTTCATCTTGTCGTCTGCATCTTGTCGTCCTCATCTTGTCGTCTGCTACTTGTTGTGGTCAGCTTTCATATGCAGCGCGCAGAATCTCTTGCATTACGTTCCGCTAGTAGTAGAGGGGTCCTGCTGTGGGTGGACCAATCAGAATTGAGAACGAAAGTGACGTCATCGTATGACATAATTAGGGTGTGGTCGTAAGAAACCGGTTTAAGCGGTCGAAAGAAACCGGTTTAACCGGTCTTAAGAAACCGGTTTAACTGGTCGAAAGAAACCGGTTAAACCGGTTTTGTCACGTAATTAGGGTGTTGTCGTAAGAAACCGGTTTAACCGGTCTTAAGAAACCGGTAAAACCGATTTAACCTGTCGTAAGAAACCGGGTAAACCGGTTTTGTGACGTAATTAGGGCGTGGTCGTAAGAAAACGGTAAAACCTGTTTAACCAGTCGTAAGAAACCGGTTAAACCGGTTTTGTGACGTAATTAGGGTGTGGTCGTAAGAAACCGGTTAAACCGGTTTAACCGGTCGTAAGAAACCGGTTAAACCGGTTTTGTGACGTAATTAGGGCGTGGTCGTTAGAAACCGGTTTAACCGGTCGTAAGAAACCGGTCAAACCGGTTTTTCCGGTCGTAAGAAACCGGTCAAACCAGTTTTGTCACGTAATTAGGGTGTTGTCGTAAGAAACCGGTTTAACCTGTCGTAAGAAACCGGTAAAACCGGTTTAACCGGTCGTAAGAAACCGGTTAAACCGGTTTTGTGACGTAATTAGGGCGTGGTCGTAAGAAACCGGTAAAACCGGTTTAACCGGTCGTAAGAAACCAGTTAAACCGGTTTTGTGAAGTAATTAGGGTGTGGTCGTAAGAAACCGGTTAAACCGGTTTTGTGACGTAATTAGGACGTGGTCGTAAGAAACCGGTTTAACCGGTCGTAAGAAACCGGTCAAACCGGTTTTTCCGGTCGTAAGAAACCGGTAAAACCAGTTTAACCGGTTTAAATAGGGCGGTATGGTGACAGCCCCTTTGTTAACTAACAATAAAAACATCACGTGACCCTTTGACGGTTAATAGGATAAAAGGAGAGAGTTTTCGAGTTCAGTGGTCATATGCAACTGGCGCATGAAGGTGCGTTTTTACGTATTTGGTCGATCTCCGGTCTCGGTATACAATGGATGACGAGAAAACATTTGATGAAGGTAAGTTCGCATTATCAATCATTCCTTTGAGCACAAGCGGTTCGTTTCTTAAAAGAAGATCTTTCATATATTATAGACTGACACAATACAATGTATTGTAGGCAAACTTAAAAAAGCCGTGCACCTGTCTCGCCGTATATCGGTTTAACGGGGGAAAACGGTCAACTCTCTTGTTACATCAATTATTTAAGAAAAGAGGTATGGGAGAATAAAAGCTACAAGTTAAATCTTGTCTTATACTACTACAGATACTACACATATTTCATTGGATAGACGGTGGCGGAAAGAAAGAAGAACACAACTACGGTTGTTAAAGTTTAAAGTATATATTTATTCATACAAATTAATTTAGTAATACCAGTTTCAAAACGGAAATACAAGCTGAGAAATCTTAGTACCCAAACGTCAATTTCATTTCCATAACACTGTGAAAGAGCTGATGTTATATCGATAACGAATGCAACGGCACGCCCTGGTGGCAAAATCAACTAATCGAAGGATTTGACCGGTTGTCTTGTGTACTCGCGCGGTAAAAGTCTGTTTATCAAGAATTTGCGCATCTCAACGGCAGACTCTTCTGCTGCGTCGTCTGATAAGTCGTCTTCCTCACGCATCCGTTTCTTTGTCGCCATTACTTTCTGATGAATCGGGTGCTTCCGTAGTTCTCTCCATAACCTTAAATTATAGACGTAGATATTTCGAAACCTTGTCTGTATTCTGGGTAAAAGCTTGTCATATGCCATCTGATGAGCAGTTGGTTCATCCATTCCCTCTTCTTCGTAAACTTCCGCAATGTCGTTTATATCGGATTCATGATCATCAATCGCTTTAGCCACGAAGAGATCCCACAAACACACGTCATTCTCGACATCATCGTTATCACCATCATCATCATCATCATCATCATCATCATTCGTAACTTCGCCGTCATCATTATCGTCGTCACAATTACGTTCATCACCCCATCATAGTGGTCATCATCATAATAATCATCATCATCGGCGTCAGTAGCGTCGATATCATTTTGATCACCATGCATTAGACGCATATGTCTGACCATACTATCGCGACGAGAGAATGTCTTCTGACAGAACGGACATGAACTCGACATGGTTCCCGGTCAGAGGTCGAATACGGACTGAGGCTAATACTGTACAAACGACGTTATATGACCACACACACACACACACACACACACACACACACACCACCACACAGACACCACACACACACACACACACCAACACATACAGCACACCACATGGGGCACCACCACACATAGAGCTCTGCCACATAGGGGCTCCCACCACCACACACCACCACCAACACCACACACCACCACACACACACACACACACACACACACACATACACACACCCATAAACACACCACACACACACACACACGCACACACACACACACACACACACACACACACACACACGTATAGAGCTCTGTCACATAGGGGCTCCCACCACCAACACCACACACACACACACACACACACCAACACACACACACACACACACATGCACACATAGAGCTCTGCCACATAGGAGTTCCCACCACCAACACCACACACCACCACCAACACCACACACACCACCACCACCACCACACACACACACACACACACACATCCTCACACACACACACACTCACACACATGCATACACAGACGCATATACACACGCACGCATACACACATGCATACACACACGCGTACACACACTCGCAAGTACACACACATACACAAAGAGACATACATACACATGCATACACGCATACGCAGGCATACACACACGCACACATACACACCCACACACATACACAGAGACGCATACACACATACACATAGGCTCATACACACACGCACACACACACATGCACGCACACCCGCACACACGCACACACACGCATACACACACACACCTACACACACACACACTTGCACACACACACACACACACACAGACACATACATACAGACACAGACACACAGACACACACACGCATACACGCACATGCACGCACACGCACACACAATATGACTGACTATTCACATGCAGGACATGAGAGCTTCTGGACCTGGGCCTGATAGAAGTCCGGGATGGTAGTACATTCGTGAACATCCGGGCACTTTTACATCCGGGTACATCCGGGTTCTTGTACATCCCTGACTGTAGAACATCCGGGTACTCCTATGTTGGCCTATAAGAGCCGAAAGTTTTACGGCATTCAGCATTTCCAGATCCACAGCCGATATGTTCTCTTGCACAACTTGCTCGAAGCGCTTTCATCGCCTGGACAGTTTGCGTTGTCACACACGTACACGCCACGAAGTACCCATGCATACATGTGCGGATTGTGATATAGCCTTTAAGCATCCCAGTCAATTGAGTCGTCACCGAAATGTCATACACGGATCACGCTCGCCACTCTCGAGACCGGATATTTCAGTTTCTATCGGAATACATCTGAGAATAGAAGAACCCATGGAGGTTGATTCGCCGCGGATTGAAGAGCCCATGGAGATTGATCTCAGTGTTGAATGGGAGAAGTAAGAGCTTCCAGCTTCAGTATCATGGATTGCCCGTAGACGTTTATGTTACACTGAACGAAGATTGAACTTTCTGAAATGATGGCTTCTGATTGGTCGATAGGCCGGTCACCTCCCCTCTAACTTCTGGGTTCTTGACGTCCGCGCCTACATCCGGGTTCTTGTCGCTGACGTCCGCGCCTACATCCAGGTTCTTGTCGCTGACGTCCAAGTTGAACTGATTGTGCTAAAAATAGATCACCAGCTAGCTTGCTATTAAAGGGAAGCGGCCTGGCCGTTTCATCAGACACTTCTTTGACACCTTCCACGACCCATTCGGACCCATAGCGGTCCATCTCTACCCCAAACACACACCCACATACCACCCAAAATGCCCGCTTTCTATACTACGGCCAGACTGCGCATGCGCAGACTATTGAAAACGGACGAACCATTAGTCCAGTGGGATGCTCCTCCACGAGAGCTTCAAAATAAGACCTCATACGACATCATAGGATCATTAGGGGCTCACCTAGACCCCAAAACGTCCACCCCGTATGGGCCTATACCCCCATAGCCATGCAGTATAGGCCTATGGGCCTACCCAAGCCTCGGTGAACTTTTCCAAAAATTTCACCGTTTCGCTCCGGGACCCTTCCCATCGTGTTCTAAATGACGAGACGTGAATTTCCAAGGTTGAACCTATACCCCCATATAGCCAGTATGGAGCTATATGAGCCTATATACAGTCCTCGGTGACTTTTCCCAAAAATTTCACCGATTCGTTCCGGGACACCTCCCATTGTGTTTTTCTCGGCATCATAGGATTATTAGGGGCTCACCTAGAGCCCAAAACGTCCACCCCGTATTGGCCTATACCCCCATAGCCATGCAGTATAGGCCTATGGGCCTACCCAAGCCTCGGTGAACTTTTCCAAAAATTTCACCGTTTCGCTCCGGGACCCTTCCCATCGTGTTCTAAATGACGAGACGTGAAAAACAAATCCAAACAGCCCATGTCACAATGAACGTGTGTGAATTTCCCAGGTTGAACCTATACCGCCATATAGCCAGTATGTGACTATATGGGCTATATGGTACTTTTCCAAAAATTTCACCGTTGCGCTCCGAGACCCTTCCCATCGTGTTCTAAATGACGAGACGTGAACAACAAATCCAAGCAACCCATATCACAATGAACGTGTGTGAATTTCCCAGGTTGAACCTATACCCCCATAAAGCCAGCCTATAGGCCTATATACAGGCCTACCCGGTACTTTTCCCAAAAATTTCACCGATTCGCTCCGGGACCCTTCCCATCGTGTTCTAAATGACGAGACGTGAACAACAAATCCAAACAGCCCATATGACAATGAACGTGTGTGAATTTCCAAGGTTGAACCTATACCCCCATATAGCCAGTATGGAGCTATATGAGCCTATATACAGTCCTCGGTGACTTTTCCCAAACATTTCACCGATTCGTTCCGGGACACCTCCCATTGTGTTTTTCTCGGCGAGACGAGAAAAACGAGACCCCACAACCCATAGTGAAGCCCGCAAAAAAAAATGACCACCCCTCCCCCATATAGCCAGTATGAGGCTATATACAGACTTCTGTGACTTTTCCCAAAAATTTCACCGATTCGCTCCGGGACCCCTCCCATTGTCATTTTCTTGTCGAGACGAGAAAAACGAGACCCCACAGCGCATAGTAACACCCACAACAAAAATTGACCACCCCTCCCCCCATATAGCCAGTATGAGCCTATATACAACCCTCGGTGACTTTCCCCAAAATTTCACCGATTCGCTCAGGAACCCCTCCCATTGTGTTTTTCTCGGCGAGACGAGAAAAACGAGACCCGACAAGCCATACTAAAGCCCAGAAAAAAAATTGACCACCCCTTCCCCCGTACAGGCATTTCCCCTTATATTGTATAATACAGACCCCTATTGTAGGGGTAAAGTCCGTGTTCCGCCTTTTTATATTTTCGGAAAACAATCCTAATTGTACATGCACCCACCCCATTGACTGGATAGGCAGGCCCCAATAAGCCCGGGAACCGATATTAGTCCTTTTGGCTAGAGTTGATAGGTGTTTTCCCCTATTTTAGGGGAGAAGTCCGTGTTCCGCTTTTCATATTTTCGGGGGAAAATCCTAATTTTACATGTACCCACCCCATTGACTGGATAGGCAGGCCCCAATAAGCCCGGGAACCGATATTAGCCCTTTTGGCAAGAGTTGATAGGTGTTTTCCCCTATTTTAGGGGTAAAGTCCGTATTCCGCTTTTTATAGTTTCGGGGAAAAATCCTAATTTACATGCACCCACCCCATTGACTTGATAGGCAGGCTCCGATAAGCCCGGGGACCGATATTAGCCCTTTTGGCTAGGGTTGATAGGAATTTTCCCCTATTTTAGGGGTAAAGTAGTGTTCCGCTTTTTATAGTTTGGGGAAAAAATCCTAATTTTACATGCACCCACCCCATTGACTTGATAAGCAGGTCCCAATAAGCCCGGGGCCCGATATTAGCCCTTTTGGCTAGAGTTGATAGGGATTTTCCCCTATTTTAAGGGTAAAGTCCGTATTCCGCTTTTTTTTTCCGGAGAAATTTTACATGCACCCACCCCATTGACTTGATAGGCAGGTCCCAATAAGCCCGGGGACCGATATTAGCCCTTTTGACTAGGGTTGATAGGCGTTTTCCCCTATTTTAAGGGTAAAGTCCGTGTTCCGCTTTTTATAGTTTCGGGAAAAAATCCTAATTTTACATGCACCCACCCATGACTGGATGCCCCTTCACGAATGCTTCACTTTGATACCTCACTCGACCCAATCGGACCATGCAGCGTATTTGAAGTCTAGGGACTACTTTTTCTCCGCGTAAGCTTTTTCCAGCGACCGCATCACCACCAGACCGCATCACCGCGGAGGAATTCGAGGTGAAAGAGGGGGCGCCACCTGTTGGAACTATAGCGGCCTTGATCTCTACACGGCCTCAAAGGTCAAAGGCCGTAAATGGCCGATTCCTATACTTTAACCTGGAAACAGCGCCCGCAAAATGCGGGTTTAAATCAATGCTACCTACTACTGAGGGAACTATTATTCCCGCGGGCGACAATTATTCCTGTACGCAGGTGCGGACAACCATTCCAGTGTGACGAAACATCATTTCTAGTGGAAGACAACTAGCTAGTTGAGAGGCTTTTATTCTTTCATGGGACCATTATTCCTGTATGCCGATCATTCATTCTTGTGGGCGGACAATCATTGCTGGGGGTGTAACCATAACTCATATGCTGAATAATTACTCCTGGTGGCGGACAATGTTGCCTAGCTGTTACAGACGAGGCGCCAGTTTCGACCCACCAAAGGGAAATTTGCGTCTCTTTCGGAAGAAAAAGGTTTGATTGGCAAAATCAGTATCTTGCTCACAGTACAATTGTCTATAGAATTCATTAACAAACTAACTTAGCTGGGGATGAACTGAACTATAGGGGATATAAGATTACATTTCTTAATGAGCGGTGCCAGTTCCGACCCACTTTCGCCAGTTCCGATCCAGCCTCGTCTTGACATTGACCTTTGACCTAGATATAAACAAATGTAATCGTCAACATGATAACTTTCCCTCAAAATAGGGTCCTTGCTGGATATTTCTTTTTTCATGTCTTCATCTCATGAGTGAACATTTTGGCGTTAAAGAATGCGGGTTGGGGGTGATAGTGATATGGTCGAGCTGATGATATTGGCAAGATATATCGGACACTGAAATAACTCCGATGGCTAATAAGCGTATACTCACTCAAAAATGATGTTAAATCAATGGTACTTTTACTTATTCTACCTCTGAATAGCAGATTAAAGAGAAGAAATGCTAATCAGCACTCGAGTTACGATTTTACGTAGTGAGCGCTGCATTCGCAAGACATTTTCAGGCCATGGTAAGACCCAGCTTGGTCATCCATGGATGATGGTGGTTCGGAAACTGGCTCCGTCAGTTGATGCCAACAGCGGGACAGGTAGACTTTAGAGTGACACTCTAGTGAATAAATTTACGACAGATACATAGTACCATATGATAATTATATGTGAGAAACAAAACATCAAAACTTTGATCGGAAGGGCTGGCATGCAGACGACACTGTTATTCACCGACGGGGGGTCATGGTGTTTGTACTTCGACCGATGTAGTCGTGTGTATGGAGTGGATCTGCAAAGCTATCTTCTCACAGAACCAATGAATGCATAATATAATTTAACCATGATTGAGAGGTTGATCAACTTGCTTGAATGCACCAAATGTTTTAGATTTCGCGTAATCATGGTTATGACAAGAAGCAATATTTTGGGAAGTGGGTCGGAACTGACACTGGGTCGGAACTGGCGACGTCACTGTATTGTCACAATGACATTGCAACTTTCGCCGCCGACCTGAAAACTGCGACAATTGCGACAATTAGTACAGACCAAATTTCGTTCTTCTATCCAATTTTTTTTTGCGGCTTTTGCGTTCCATTCCGGTTCGTTCCGTTCATCCATCGTTCAACGGTCATCGTTCTTCGTTCCGTTTCGTTCATCGGCCATCGTTCTTCGTTCCGTTTCGTTCATCATTCAACGGTCATCGACCATCAGTTTTCGTTTCATTTCATTCAAATAGCCAGTTCTAAATTTGCTACATGTACTACAATTTGCTACAATCGTACCGTATAGTCTTCATCAATACTTCAACAATGTCTGTGAATATTCGACAAAATAAATATATCCAATAAATGATAATCGAACGCATATCAATTCGGTATTTATCAGTTCGGTATTATAGTGCCTACATCCGGTACTCTTCTCACAACGATCCATAAATCGTTCACTATAGGATACATGCATCAAACATTTGCAGGAACTTGAAATTCCTATAAATCTAAGCTCAGTAATATCGTATAGTTTCTATCAGTTCGGTCTTCGTTCAACGGTCATCGGTCTTCGTTCATCGTTCAACGTTCTTCGTTCATCGTTCAACGTTCTTCGTTCAACGTTTTTTATTCATCGTTCAACGGTCTGCGGCCTCCGTTCATATTTCTTTCTGTGCAGTTTTTAATTCGGTCCGTTCCGTTCTTTCTTTCATCGTTCCGGTTCTAAGGCGTTTCAAATGAACGATAAAGGGAACCAAACGCAAAACACAAATGGATAGATGAACACATTTGAGTCTGTAGTTAATGCAGAGCGATCACGGCCCCCTGTAGCGATCAGTCTAGATCTAATCTTTTTATTCTAGTAAATAAAAGGTCAATAGAAATAAACATTGATTGTATTGAATTTCTCTGTGGATAGTACAGTTTTGGTGACGAGAATCTTCCCCAGAAATTATTTCGATAATAAGGAAAGTGTTTTAAACTAAATTAAGATGCAATACCGGTAATAAAAAAAAATCGTATTTTTCCATTCGAAATGGAGTTTCAAGTCTCTTAAAATAGGATTAACAGCTGGTGCAATGGTGTATGTCGCCTGCCACGCTGTTTAATGGAATGATGCTATCGTATAATTTACTTCTATCTTTACTTCTTTTCCCAATTATATTGATATATCTCGTGTATGTTGTACGTCATTACATACTCAACTCACCGGAAGATAAGCTTTCAACTAATTGACAACATTGGTCATCATTAGCATAGCAAAGATTTTTCGCGTGGGAAGCATGGGCGCCCGGTCATGATCAGAGGTCCTTGGTTATGATATGTTTAACACTAAACATTCAAGAAGATATAGAATTTATTTACAAAATCACATTGGTGTGAAGTAAAAGCTGAGGTTTGCTGCATTCTCAACAGAGACGTTGGACTGGGTTATCGTCTTTGGTGCTGGAAATGGACAAACTAGCCTATAAATGTTATCCTCATATATAGTGTCATCTTCATTTTATCCAGTCAATTTCTTTGTTTCCATTTCGAACCTGACTTGATTTATCATCTTCGTTACACCAAACCAATTTCTACATTCCCACTTGCCTTGGTCGGACGGGCTGCCATGATTGTTAAAAATCAGAAATGTCAATTTCATCGTATGAACCAATGAAACACAGCACATGCCTCCTCTGTAGGCTGACGCAACGACAATGCCAGACAATCGCTGACGCCGTCTCAGAGCACGTTTCGGAAAGATAAAGGATAATGCGTAATGCATATTCATGGGGCTATACAGACTGTGTTTGAACAATAATGGCAGCCCGTTCGACCAAGGCAAGTTCAGAGCGTGAGCGTAGAAATTGGCTTTGAGAACGAAGATGTGATTTACCTGACCCCAGTAGTAGTGTAAGAGTAAATGGACGCAACAGCGCCTCACTGCGCATGCGCAGAATGCCGATATTTCATTGGTCAATCGGTATGACGCCACTTCCGGTTGGGGTGAATGAGGCGTGACTTTTGGACATGTCTAGACTTGTTTGTCTGGGGGTTTTCCCTGGCATGCCGTCATGTTGGAGCCGCCATGATGGAGCCGCCATTTCTTAGGAAAGTGGCGGCTCCAAGATGGCGGCTCTGGCGGTAGAAAAACGTATAAAAGGAGGAGATTTTTAGTGGTTTGGTGTATTCATTGCACTAGCCTACGGAGCTCTCTTGCCTGCCTGTCTGCCTGCCTGCCTGCCTGCCAGCCTGCCAGCCTGCCTGCCTGCCTGCCTGCTTGTTCTGACGAGAGGAGGAGAGAAAGCATGAGACGTGAAGAAGATTTTCCATTGGACCCAGCAGCACCTCCGGTTGAAGTCTTGCCTGAACACGAGCGTGTGAGTGACATTTATTGACGTCACTGGGCTACCATACGCCATTGTTTTCACCGTCACCGTCGTCTATAGGACTTGTATAACTATCGACTGCAGGACCTCACGTATCTGTCTACCTATGCCGAGAACATTTTCACAGACCAGGAGACAGCGTTCAAGTTGAATATGACATTCGGGTACATTTTACGGCACAAGGAGACGAACCAGGTGCGGTATTATTATCCCAGCAATAATACCTATGTGTTTGACCAGCCGTTCACGGTGACGGATGCGATTTCTCTGCAGCCACTCATCGACCAACCGACTACGTTGGACCCATTGGAATAGGCGCGGTTGCAACGCCCCAATACCAAATGGCTTGTGGAAATGGTCACCAACGTCACATTTTTCGTCACGAAAATGATAGATCATCCTATCGGTGCTCCTATACTACTACCACCTTGGCTGCTTCATCGACCCGGACTGTATGCATTAACGGGAGGAGCAAAAGGACCCTACAAAGACCGGAAATGTCTGTTTCGGTGTTTGGCCGTGCATCTGGACGAGTGTAATCTCCGGGCTTGTGACACAGTGGCCAACGACTATTGGGAACAGTATTTACAGCAGCAAGACTTGGATGAGCGGCACTTCCGTGGAGTCCCGTTCAAGAATTTGGATGACGTGGAAACACTGTTCAACATCAATATCTTTGTATACCGATTACGATGCGAGGAGGATACATTTGTGGCTGAATTGGTTCGTCGTTCAACAGAATGGTATGCTTCTACGATGAAAGTCAATGTCTTCGACCACAATGGCGTGAGTCATTTTTCGCTGATCTACAATATGAGCCAGTACGCCCAATCTTACAGTTGTGCCCAATGCCATCGGGTGTTTGACCGTTCCACCAACTTACATCGACACGAGAAGAGTTGTGACAACAGTGTGAAGCGAAAATTTCCTGGTGGTGTGTATCATAATACGCCTACTATTTTCGAGGAACTGGCCGATGAGGGTCTGATCATACCGGAGGAGGACCGTTATTTTCCCTACCGAGCGTGTTACGATTTTGAGGCCCTGTTGGAGCCCATGGACATGTTTTCAGCGAAAACGCAGTCGACGCAGCGCATTATTCCCTTGAGTGTGAGTATTTCCAGCAACGTACCTGGCTATGACGCTTGACCGGTCTGTTTCGTGTCCGCCGGGGATTCCCATGAGTTGATCACCCGCATGATGGAGTATTTAGAGGAAGTCAGTGCGGCCAGTACGGAATTGTTGGTGTCCAAGTTCCAGGCCGCACTGGACCAACTGGACGATCGGATTGCTATACCGGGTGTATCGTTTAGTGACGATGAAGAGTCCGAGTCGGAGTCGGAGTCGGAGCCTGAACCCATGCAGTCGCAGGATGTGCCTTTATCTAAACCGTATGCGGAGAAATTGAAAGCGCGCTTCCTACAATACCTAGGCCAGTTACCGGTGCTCGGTTTCAACTCGGGGCGATATGACTTGAACATGGTGAAGGAATTTCTCTACCCCTACTTGGCCCAGGCTAATACCATCAAGTCCGTCATCAAGAAGATCAATAATCATACGGCCCTCACTACCACATCACTCCATTTCCTGGATGTACGGAACTACTTAGCTCCTAATTATAGCTATGATCAGTGGGTGAAGGCGTATGACTGTGCACAAACCAAAGGGAGGTTTCCTTACACGTATATATCGACGCTCCACCGTTTGGAGGAAACGCAGTTGCCACCCCTGGATGCGTTCTTTGACGATTTGAAGCAAATGGAATGTCCGGAAGACACGTACCGGGAACTACAGCAGGTATGGAACGATCAACACATGCAGACATTGCGAGATTTGCTGATATGGTATAATAACTTAGATGTGGTTCCTTTCCTGGAAGCGGCCGAGAAAATGGTTCAACTCTTTCGTCGTGAGATGCACGCCGACATCTTCAAGGAGTGCTTGAGTTTATCGGGTCTGGCGCTTCGCCATCTTTTTCAAGAGTGTCCTACGTACTTCTCGCTGATACAGCAAAAAGATGCGGACATGCATGATTGTCTAAAGCAGAACATTGTCGGCGGACCTAGTCTTATTTTTCACCGTTATCACGAGAAGGACGTCACTACTCTCCCCGGTGGAAAACCCTGTGCTAAGATCATCGGTTCCGATGCCAATGCCTTGTACCTGTGGTCTCTGGCCTAACCTATGCCCAGTGGACATTATACACGTTGGTTGGCGGAAGGCCAGCATTTTACACCGCAACGCCCTCCCTACAAGCATCTGGCTGACCAGTGGTTGGATTGGGAAGCCTATCGACGGGGAATTTATATACGCCATCAGACCAACGCCACAGAGAAGCGCATAGGAGATCGTCGACTCCCCGTCGATGGGTTTGCCCTGGTGGGTAGAACACCGACCGTATTCCAATTTTACGGTTGCTATTGGCACGGCCACGAATGCCATTTCAGCGCTGGACGCTTCAACGAACGACGTGGAAAAACACCGGAAGAATTACGGGAAGAAGTGCAGGAGAACGGCGATTATGTGAAAGAGAGAGGATACCATCTTATCGAAATGTGGGAGTGTGAATTTCATACCATGTGCCAGGCCCTGCCACATTTACGTCGTTTCCTAAAAGAGTGCGAGTACCCGCTCAGTCGTCGGCGACTCCTGAGTCTGCCACAGATGTTCGACGCCATTCGTTCTGGGGACCTCTATGGCTTTGTCGAATGTGATTTGCATGTTCCCGACACTCTCAAGCCTCTCTTGGCCCAGTGCCCTCCCAACTTTAAGAACACGCTGGTGGGTGGGGATGATATTGGAGACACCATGGGGGCCTATGCTGAGCAACACGAGTGTTTGCCTCGACCTCGACGGATGTTGATTGGCAGTATGTGGGCAGAGAAAATCTTGCTGGGCACTCCGCTGCTGCAGTGGTACATGAGCCACGGTGTGGAAATTACGGAAATATACCAAGTGATACAGTACGTACCCAACGCCTGTTTTGCGGAGAATGCTGACATCGTGACGTCTGCCCGTCGTCAAGGTCATCAAGACCCGAGTAAGGCCATAATCGGTGAATTGTGGAAATTGACGGGCAATGGCTATTATGGGAAAACGGTCACGAACCAGGATAAGCACGTGAACGTGAACATCTGTACTACTTCACAAGCCCGCAAAAAAAGTGAATTCTCCTCTGTTTCGGTCCGATGACGACACGTGTGAATTCACTTTAGCTAAAAAGACTATCCGTTACAACCTGCCCCTGCAGATTGGATGTATGGTATACCAGGTGGCCAGGCTCAGGATGCTCCAGTTTCTGTATGATTTCATGGGTGTGTATTTTAATCCATCAGACTCGCAACTCATGGAGATGGATACGGACTCGGCCTACATGGCCGTCTCTAATGCGGATTGGGAGTCCCTGGTGAAACCTGAGTTACGTGCACAGTATGAGGTGGAACGGGACCAGTGGCTACCTCGACGTGACCATTACCAGTACGATAAGCGTACGTCGGGCCTCTTCAAGCTGGAGTGGAGTGGGGATGCTATGATTGCTCTCTCCTCCAAGACGTATTACTGTTACGGTGGAGACGAAAATAAGTTTAGCTGCAAAGGGTTGAACCGGCGCGATCCCAACATCGACAAAGCCTTGTACCTGAACGTGCTGCAAAGACAGGCCAATGCGAGTGGGACTAACCGAGGATTTCGGGTGGTGGACCACCAGATGCGGACGTACATCCAGCAACGAGACGCCTCAGTACCACTTACTTGGACTTGTGAAAATTTCGAACACTATATGACATTTGATACACGAGTTAAAAACTATAAAGTCAGGATGGCCGAGTGATCTAAGCCCCCGGTTAACTGTGCTGGTCTGCGAAATTGTATTGTACATACCACCTGTATTCTATTGTACATAGTCTAACCCTTCTTGTTCACTTAAATAAACAAAGTCAAAACCATCATTTTGTGTTTTTCATGAATCTTTTTTTTATTGAACATCAATGAACGTCAGAACAACGTCATAACATAAAAAACAATAGTACTGCGCAGTGCATTGAATCAATTAAGTTAACCAGAGAAATGGAGCATGCACATTAAAACGAGAGGCAGTTCAGTCTTCGGCTTGACAATAATCATCAAACATTTGTACGATCGTTTGCATAGAATATCCTCTACTCCGGTGAGTGAGATAAAACACACAGTACTGTCCACACACACTACTCACGGGTCCTTGTAATCTTTGAGTATTCCAACGCCACACTGTAGTAGATAGGTCCATGAATTTCACCAAATCAGAATGCAGGGGTGCAAGTCCGTAGGAATCAAAGTATTCGCCTTGGCCTAGGGTGTCCACGTACACAGCCACCCAATGTTCACCGGGTCGAGACCCAGGGTCTGTATTCAGGATGTCGGCTGCTGGGGTGGTGGAGTGGGTGGGAAACACATTGCGTGGAAACACACCTCGAAAGGGTACCCGAGGATCTCGCTGGAGTATGGCCATCAGGTGCTCTGTATCCATGACTCTAGCTGGCGTAGTCACACAGGACGTTTCTTTGCTGATCCACGCTGATGACGTTATCAAACTCGGCGTAGCAAATCACGTTAATGGTCTGGGCTAGAGCCACCGCGAAACGCAGTTCCAACCGTAAGCTTCCTTTCTTGAGCAAGGCCAGTTGATGATCGTGTTCCAAGGTGGGGGTGAGGTCGAAGGCGAACAAAGTGTACCCCTTGCTCATCGACTGATGGTATTTCCTTCGTTCTGGTTGTTTTGCCCTGTGGCTGTAAACAGGTTCAGGCAGCTCCGTACATAGTGTTGGTTACCAAAATCCGGTTGTAATGGACGGGCTGGGATTTGATGCCCGGCCACGTGCAGTGCCAAAAAGTTGAGGTTGAAATGTTGAAATTGGAACGGATTCTCATTCCACTGTCCATTGAAAGCGGTGTTGGTCACACACGCCAGGGTAAGACGTTTAGGGAGATCCCCTAGAAATAAATTTTCACGATTGGGCATCATCGTACCTGCTGGCACAGAGAACACCTTGGTCTGTACGCGTCGGATGGGGTACAGGGCTGGTTTTTTCGATAAGGCTTCCATGTGACTCAGCAACATCCCCTGTTGCAAATCCACCGTACGGACAAACAGGGCTGCATCTTCAATGACGATGTTGTATTGGGGACCAGCAGCTTGATCGGCCATCAAGGCGAACGTGGGTGTGGAACGGATCAACTTGATCTTGATGGATACACCGTTCATCATGTAGCGGTCTTGCAGGAACAGATCGGGGTGCAGTCGTTCCATCATATCGATGGACTTGCTAGTGGCTGTAAACTGCCTGCGATTGGCGAACCCATTATTGGCAATGGTTACGGCATTCATGGCTCCGGGTGTATCCCTGTAGTACAGCGAGGCTTGCAAGTGTGTTTTTTTTGGCATCGTCGCCGTACGAGAACAGCGGCTCGATGTAGGCTCGGTACGGGTACGTATTGGTGGACGTACTGATGAGTTTATCGTTCAGACTGATATCTACCTGTTGGAACAAGGAGTGCATCCAAAGATTCACCGGGCCTACCACCGCATCGTCCGCCATGGGCGTCCCATCGTTGTCCATTATTTTGGCTTTCACGTACAAGTACGTGTGGGATAAATCCAGGTAGGCCGTATCTTTGTTTTCAATGGTAAATTCCAGGGGTCCCGTCCCCGTCAGACTAGCCAGGGGTCGATGTTCTACCCAACGTCCTTCGGCCACACTGGTCTGTGTGGGCGGAACAGTCCACAAATCCAATTCACTGTTGGTAGACGGACACGACTCGGAGTGAATGAATGCCATTATGCGAAGATGTCTCTCTTCTTCTTCTTCCGGGGTGTGCGTCGTCGGTGTGTCTGTCGTCGAATGACTCTTCGCTGTGCCCTTGGTTGTCTTTTAAGAGCTGTGGCAATCAAGACGCTGCCTGCTTCTTTAGCCCGTCGTTTGAAGGCTTGTCGGGATGCCGTGCCTCCCAAAACATCACCGGCCACGTGGAGTCCACTGCGTTCCGCTTGTTTACCCACCTCTTTGACACCCCGTGTCACCAAGGGCAAGAACGTTTTCACGATGCTGCGCAGTATGTTCCCCAATCCGTCACCTCGTTGCATGCGTGCACCGCTAAAGATGGGCAAGCTCCCTCCCGTTTGTTTCTTGTAGTAGTCGGCATAGCTGGGCGTATGGTACTGGTAAGGCACGTGCATTATACGAAGTGAAGAGAACGTGCTTGTCGGAAATGAAGTGTCAGCACCACTTTCCCTCGTTCGAATGCGACCGGGTGTTCCGTGTCATCTCTTATATCCACCGTGATCGTGTTGATATCAGTATGTCGTACGGGTAGGTAGAGTATGTGGTTGAAACTCCGGTTCACTTGATCGCCATACTTCTTTCTAATGGGTACCACCCGTAACAGAGGTGTGTTCACATCGCCCACAATATGGCTGTCCACTGCGTCCGAGTAGACGTAGAGTCCGTACATACCTACTTTCATATCCATCACAACGTCACCGTTGTCGGTGGTGGGCCCCGTGTAGACGCTGTAAGGCAGACCTAACATTTGCTGTAGTCTAGGACTGAGTTTCACACCCACGTTAGGGCTGAGCAGGATACAGGCCTTGTCGTTGTGTGCGTTGACATCGAAGATCACGTGATTCTTGAAGGGATAGGGTTTCAGGGGTCTTGAACTATTCGTCACCTTCCGTAGAGACTTGTAATTCAACAAGGTGAGCAGACCCTCTATGAACGTCTTGGGTGTATCGTATTGGCCTTCGGGGAGAGTCAGTCGGTTTACTTTGCCTTCGTAGGTCACTTCGTACCATACTTCTTCGTCTCGTACGTTGTACCACGAGTAAGGGTATTGAATATCCACCAGTCCACATTCCCACCGTCCAGGTAAATGCAACGGTTGTGGTAATTGAGTCACGTACTTGGCCAAGGTGTTGTCAGGAAACACATCGAGCGAACTGTTACTGGGCAACGTGAGGTAAAACATGACGACTGAGCTTTCTGGCTTCTGCACCGGGCTTTAATAGGGTTCCCACGCCTTGAGCGGCTGACCTTGGCGTCGTGATCGTCGCGGTGGTGGTGTGGCTGGCATAGAGGTGGCCGGCATAGAGGTCGCATAGGGGTGAAAAGAACGTCCCCGCCGTGAGGGTGTTTTGGGAGGAGTCTGCGGTTGCCATTCCCAGGTATGGGGAAGTCGAGAGGGTGCTTGCATCCAGTTCCAGCGTTCACGATTTCCTACCAATTCTCGAGGGACGTGTGTATCTTTCAACGCTTTAGCAAAGGCTTCCCAACCCGGTGGATTAGAGTGTTTGCGAGAACGTACCGTATCGTTGATCAGATCGGTGATATGAGACCCCGGCACCGCTTGGTTTCCAATCAGCAGCTGCCCCTGGTCGGTCCAACCCATATCAGGATTCTGTTTCACCCGGTCCAACAATAAACGAGCCTTGGTCTTGAATGCCTTAGGGACACTGGCCAACACTTCCTCTTCGAGCTGAGGTGAGGCAATGGATGATGGTGGTGGTGTTGGTGTGGGTGGTGTGAGTGTGGGCGCTGCGGGTAGAGGTGGTGGTGTACTACCCCTATATTGATCCATAAACGTCTTGTACCGGTTCAGCGTGTGATGGTAGAGTTGAATTTTCTCGTGATCGGGTAGTCGACGTTGGAGTATACTATTCATCTCTTCGTCCAGAGACTGGAGTTGTTGCACCGTGGCAGGTACGGGATAGGGTGATTGCAGACTCTGTAACAGTCGAGGTTCCACCAGCATCATTTTTTTCGTATGTTCCATGACGTTAGCGTCCCAAGATGGATCCTACTAACGGTCCCAGTACGGTAGTGGCTAAGGGTGCGAGGAGTGCGCCGAGAAATCCACCTCGCTGTAACACCTGTTTCTTTTTCTTGACACTGCCCGTCTTCTTCACCAGCGTTCGGAGACCCGTCTTGTGCCGCTGCAATTTCCCTTTCTGCAGAGGACTGAGAGGAACATTCCCTCTTAACACATTATGAGCGACTTCACACAAACACCGTACCAAGTCTGGGTCCGCGCCGCGCACCAGGGCCCGGCCCACCTCCGGTGGCGCGCTGCGTAATACGCGGAGGGCCGGCGCGTGCTTCCGTATCCGTGCAGACATGATGAGGAAGTGAATGCTAGAGAGGGTTGTCTTGTGGGTGCGCAATCGAGGTGCCGAGGGTGTCTCTTGTTTCAAGTCGATGAGTAGATACCCATGAGCCCCTTGGGTGGCATCTTCAAATGCTTCCCGCACAAAGGCCGTGTTTTTAGGGTACATCTGTTTTGCCAGGTGCATAATTTGTGATGCGTCTCTGGGGTTTTTGAATAAGACCACACACTGAGCATTCAAACTAATGTTCCTGTGCTCTTTGTTCTTACTGAAGAGATTCTGGACGATGTAGATGATGCTCAACCGACGATGATGGCTTCCTTTGGTAAAGAGACGCGTGATTCGACTGTCCGTTTCGGTCATGAGATCGTCTACCACGACCAACGTGTCTTCTGGGGTGTCCTCGGGAGGTAATCCTTCCACCAAGGTGAGTCCAGTGAGGCGTGCCAGTTCCTCGTACGCAGGTTGCCAAGCTCCATAACACCACAGGCTGCGAGCCACGGGGGGTGAAATGAGGGCTGACCCGTGTTGGATCAGGCGTTGAACGAAGTGTGTTTTTTCCGACCCCGTCGGTCCAGCGATGAGACACGTGAAAGGATGCTGCCACCGAAGATCCATAGCGTTTTTATTTGGTGATTTGTGCCCGGCGTTCAGAGGCCCACCACCGTTGTCGTGGATCCCACCGGGGGTCGTAGTCGTGCGGGTACCGTTGCCGTGGTAAACGTGATTCACCGGATCTCCCTCTAGGTGTTTTTAGCGTCGTGATGTTGGTGGTGGTGGTGGGTGTACTAGGTTGTCGTATTCTGGTGGAGGGTTCGTCGCTTCTGAGGGTAGATACGGGAGGCTGGCGGGTGAAAAGAGGACTTGACTGCGTCGTGGGCTGGATGTGTGGTGATAGGGTCCGTAGTCTGAGGGTAGATACGACAGGCTGGCGGGTAAAAAGAGGACTAGACCGCGTCGTGGGCTGGGTGTAGGGTGATCGCAGCGTCGTAGGAGGGAGAGTAGTGGTGGTGGTGGTGGTGGTGGTGTTGGGTGATTGCAATTGACGTTGAGACCCCGGTGGAGCAGCACTTGGACGAATGGTGGAGAAACAGGATATCAGGTACGCCAAATCGTAGAAGACTCCTCCAAATCTCCAAATAAGGTACCCAGAAGCACTACTACACACACCACGGTACCGACTTGTCCTTTTCGAGTCAGTAGCAGTAAGGATAGATGTGCACTATACATGGTACAACCCTACACTGAAGGGTGTAGGCGATGTGAGGTAGGATTTATAGTCGTTTCATGTCACGGGCTGACACCCAGGAATTAAACGAACTGGGCCAACCTTGCCATTTGATGAAATGATAGGGGCTGCCACGTCGACGTTCCGTTTCCAAAATCTTTTCCACCGTGTAGTAGTCTTTCCGTGTTTTCACTACGGGTTGTAATTCTGCCTCGTAAAACGTGCCTTGCAGTGATACTCCTTGTAGATCTTCCAGTTGATAAACATGTGGATGTCGAGGCTTATGGCGAACGATGACAAAGTGCTCGTCACTTCAGTTGGGCAAGTAACTTTTCTCAAACTGCCCTTTGACTTTACTGATCCGTACCACATCTCCGCGTTTGTAACGGGGTAACGTGAGTGGACTGGGGTCTATCGAGTACAGCGTACGGCGCACTTGATGTTCGTTGCGTTCTGTCCCATCGAGGGGAGCTCGCTGGATACTGCGATGATAGGCTCGATTGTACCCTTGGACCAGTTGAGGTAGCACATCGATGTACCGTCGGGTGTTTTTGGCGGTAAAATACTTGTACATTCGTCCTTTGAAGGTGCGATTGAATCGTTCCACTACAGAGGCTTTGGTCTCGTTGCATTTATGGAAGAAAAACACCTTCTGTTTCTTAAGAAAGGCTTGAAAGTGACGGTTGAGAAATTCTGTGCCTTCATCCGTTTGCAAATAGAGGGGTTTGCGTCCTGTCTTGAAAATCTGCTGGAACGCGCGTACCAGATTCTCTCCTGTTTTGGTCCGGATGGGCAGTACCCATGCGTACTTGGATAAAATATCGATACAGGTCAACATGTACCGATGTCCATCATTGTGGGGTGCAAATCGACTCATATTGACCAAATCAGCCTGCCATTGTGCGTCTACGCCTCCTACGATGACTCGGTTACGGCGAAAATGTCGTCGGACTGCGCGATGTAAGCTATAAGTGTCTTGGGTTTTTAACCATTCTCGAACTTCAGTTCGACTGATGCCTTGGGAATGTGCAGCTCGAACGAGCGCTCCCACAGCGCTATAAGCGGCTGGACTGGTAGGGTTGTAATACAAATCTGTTAACACCTTGTTCACAGTGGTACGCCACGTGGATTCCTGCCGCCCACCTTTTCTCATTCCCTTTCGGGTGCCCCTCATCTGGGTGCCTGTCCCCCTCTTCCTTGCGCTGTTGTGTGTTCGCTTCATGAGTAGACACTGACACTCTAGCCTGTGTGCACCCTATAGATATAGTACTTCATCGACAATGGGGATTACTTTTTCCAAGGCTGTCCATAGATCAGGGTCCAGAGTAAAGCCACCTCGCTTCAGACAGAGGAGTCGAGCAAAATAGCGAACGCGGAAAATGTAGACGTCGTCACACAGGTGAATGCTATCACCGTCCAGGTCACCCAACAACACCCGTTTCAAGGTAGTCCAGCCTTCCGGTGACAAAGAGACACGCTCTGGTTCAGACGTACACCAACACCTACTATCGTCATCGATGAGCTCCAGTCGTTTGGGGTACAACAATAGGGTGCAGCCAGGTGTAAGAGTGCGGGTAGCCACAGAGTTCGCGCCCGGGTGCAGTAAGTCGTGGACGTCGGTGATAATAGCTTTCAGCGCCTGCCATAATGCCGGACGGAGTATGATAGAGGAACCACCACGCTTTTCTAACCGGGGAAAAAAAGAATCATCTCTACCACTTCGTAGGTAGACACCTACTCCCACGTGCATGAAATCGACTTCGGGCTCTTTTCCCTGTAACAACCATGTCAATAGAGTCCATCCTGCTAGGGTTAAACATAGCTTCACCTCTCGGGGATGTTCTTCGATGAGCTGCAGTTGATGGTCATAGACGATCAGGGTGACGTGGGGAGTGAGTTGGAACAAGGCAAGCTCCCCAAGTGCTCCGTGCGCTGCCATGGTGGTGAATGACAAAACACCGACGAGGCAGGCCTGTATATATGGAAGGGTCCACGTTGTGTTTTTTTTTATTTTTCCATCTCCCCTTCGTGAAAGTCCGTGATCACTCGGTAGTGTCTATTAAAACCCTAGTCCGTAGCCGTACACGTTATAGTTTTTTTTCGTGCCTCTCTCTATCCGTACCCATATACGTTATAGTTTTTTATTTTCCCCTACCTTCGTGAAAGTCCGTGATCATTCGGGCTGTAATGTTATAGAGATAGGAATGGATTTAACCTGGGAATTTGCCATAACCAATTTTGTGCAAAATCAGAGGATTCTGGCGTAACCCAGGATGCATCGCTCGCACCATGGTAAAAGTCCGTGATCATTCGGGCTGTAATGTTATAGAGATACGAATGGATTTAACCTGGGAATTTGCCATAGCCAATTTTGTGCAAAATGTGAGGATTGAAAATTAACCCAGGAAGGTACGTGCGCGCGGACGTCGCGAATTTCGCTGACGTCCGCGCGCTGGCTGAGACCCACAACGAAAAAATTTTCAGGGCCAACCCTAATGTTATAGAGATACGAATGGATTTAACATGGGAATTTGCCATAGCCAATTTTGTGCAAAATGTGAGGATTGAGAATTAACCCAGGAAGGTATGTGCGCGCGGACGTCGCGAATTTCGCCGACGTCCGCGCGCTGGCTCAGACACACAACGAAAAAATGTTTCAGGGCCAACCCTAATGTTATAGAGATATGAATGGATTTAACATGGGAATTTGCCATAGCCAATTTTGTGCAAAATGTGAGGATTGAAAATTAACCCAGGAAGGTATGCTACACGCTATATTGGCCAATCAGCAGTCGAGAAAAAGAGCCAATGAGCAATCGATAAAAGAGCCAATGAGCGATCGATAAAAGAACCAATGAAGGAGCATCACCTCCGTTAAAACAGCCAATGAAAATGTAATCTAGTTTCAGTATAAAACCAGCGGCCACGTGGGAAGCGTCATTCCAAACACCTTTGCCACACCCTCAACATCTATAGACTCCAGCAAGAAAAAATGAACAGGGTGGGCAAGATGTCCACGACGAAGGCTTCGGGGCGGATGGTAGAGGCGAAGAGGCAGAGAGCGGAGCTGGCGAAAGCCGTTAAAGCCTTCTGGCTAGGAGAAATCCAGCAATGGTGCCGGCAAGTCAATAACAACTTTACACGGGAAGCGGGGACAGTTCTACACGCCCTCATCGTTCTAGCTAGAACTCTGACGGATGAGAAGTGGTTGATCCATCTGCGAGCGGCCCTGGACGAGGTACATCAACAACGACAACCTCGTCCACAAGTCCAACCAGCATCGTTTGTACACGATCTCCCCATGGATGATGTCGATGACCAACAACAACACCGTTACCGGTTGGAACCTGGCCATCGCTACTTTTCCGTGAGCAATTTGGAGTAGACAGTCAAACTCCCTCAGAATAAAACAGGGTAAACAAATTGACCTCAACGGCCCTTTTCAGGGCCACCCCAATCTACCGAAAGGGGAACTTCTAACTTGGCACATTCAATTCAAATCAGGTCCTACATGATGAATCTCCTCTCCTCTATATTCTATGATTACCAATCTCCAGCCCCCCAAAAAATCCCTGCCCCTCAACGGTCCTTTTCAGGGCCAACCCCTTAGCCTTCCAAAACACAATACACCCCTTTTTTCAGTGTTCAGGGCCAACCCCTAAACCTTCCTCCTTTTTTCAGTGATCAGGGCCAACCCATGCAAAATTTTTCAGGACCAACCCCTTAGCCTTCCAAATCTCTATGATTTTACCAATCTCTCTCACCTCACCAAACAAAAAAAAATTTTTACACTCGGCTATTTCCGGGCCACCTCGGTAGCGCTCAATCTCCTCACCCTCTCTCATTACCCATCTCCCACAACGAAAAACAATTTTGTACACTCGGCTATTTCCGGCATTATTTGGTTACCGTACATTCATACTAATACCTGGGGCGCTGTTAGTAGGAAGTTTCCATTGACTAAGTGTTATTTACCTATTGTTACCTAGGTGTGTGTGTGTGTGTGTGTGTGTGTGTGTGTGTGTGAGTGTGTGTGTGTGTGTGTTTTGGTGTGTGTGTGTGCGTGTGTGTGCGTGTATGTGTGTGTATGCGTCTGTATGTGTGTGTGTGCGTGTGTGTGTATGCAGCATGTGTGTGTATACGTCTGTGGGTAGGTGTGTGTATGTCGCCGTGTGCCCTGATACAGACAGAGGAGAGGAACACCAGGGTACCAGGAACTGACCTTTGACCCCTGCGCGCTAGCGCATATTGACCCTTGACCTCAGAAATTTGCATATCACGTGACAGGGGTCAAAGGTCAATGAGTGCACTTGGAGCTCAGAGATCGGAAGTGACATTTGCATATGACCTATGTGAGGTCACTTCCGCTTCCGTTCACGTGACCGGAACTGACCTTTGACCCCGGCGCCCTCCATGTCTCTTCGGTAGCCTCCATGACATCTTCGGTCACCGCCGTGTCTCTTCGGTGACCTCCGTGACATCTTCGGTAACCTACGTGTCTCTTCGGGCACCTCCGTGACATCTTCGGTCACCTCCGTGTCTCTTCGGTGACCTCCGTAACTGTCCGGCTGTTCAGGTGTAAACCTCGATGTACCCGTATGGAACACACAGCTAAAGGACTCGGATAGAAGTACCCGGATGTAGGCGCGGACGTCATTGGCAAGATCCTGGATGTATAAGTATCCGGATGTACCCGGATGTAAAAGTCCCCGGATGTAAAAGTGCCCGGCTGTTTACGAATGTTCCACCATTCTGGACTTCTATCAGGTCCAGAAGCTCTTATGTCCTGCATGTGAATAGTCATATTGTGTGTGTATGCATGTGTGTATGCGTCTCTGTGTGTGTGTGTGTATGCAACCACCACCACCATCACCACCATCACCACTACCACCACCACACACCACCACACACCACCACCACCACACACCACCACACACCACCACTACCACTACCACCACACACCACCACTACCACCACCACCACTGGGCACACGTACCTGGTGCATCCTATACCCTATAACCCGTAGGGCATAGGGTACACCAGGGTGTGGGTGCACCAGGTACGTGTGCCCAGTGGTGGTGGTCGTGGTGGTGGTGGTGGTGGTGGCGTTGACGGGCGTCAACGCCCGGTGGTGGTGGTGGTAGTGGTGATGTGTGGTGGTGTGTGGTGGTGGTGGTGTGTGGTGGTGGTAGTGGTGGTGGTTGCATACACACACACACACACATACACACAGACTCATACACGCATACACACATACACACAGACGCAATGCACACATACACACACTCATACACACGCGCATACACGCACACACACACACACACACACGCATACACCCACGCATACACACACACACGCACACACAGACGCATGCACACATGCATACAGACACACACACACACATACACACAGACACACACGCATACATACAGGTACATACACCACCGTTGTCGTGGATCCCACCGGGGGTCGTAGTCGTGCGGGTACCGTTGCCGTGGTAAACGTGATTCACCGGATCTCCCTCTAGGTGTTTTTAGCGTCGTGATGTTGGTGGTGGTGGTGGGTGTACTAGGTTGTCGTATTCTGGTGGAGGGTTCGTCGCTTCTGAGGGTAGATACGGGAGGCTGGCGGGTGAAAAGAGGACTTGACTGCGTCGTGGGCTGGATGTGTGGTGATAGGGTCCGTAGTCTGAGGGTAGATACGACAGGCTGGCGGGTAAAAAGAGGACTAGACCGCGTCGTGGGCTGGGTGTAGGGTGATCGCAGCGTCGTAGGAGGGAGAGTAGTGGTGGTGGTGGTGGTGGTGGTGTTGGGTGATTGCAATTGACGTTGAGACCCCGGTGGAGCAGCACTTGGACGAATGGTGGAGAAACAGGATATCAGGTACGCCAAATCGTAGAAGACTCCTCCAAATCTCCAAATAAGGTACCCAGAAGCACTACTACACACACCACGGTACCGACTTGTCCTTTTCGAGTCAGTAGCAGTAAGGATAGATGTGCACTATACATGGTACAACCCTACACTGAAGGGTGTAGGCGATGTGAGGTAGGATTTATAGTCGTTTCATGTCACGGGCTGACACCCAGGAATTAAACGAACTGGGCCAACCTTGCCATTTGATGAAATGATAGGGGCTGCCACGTCGACGTTCCGTTTCCAAAATCTTTTCCACCGTGTAGTAGTCTTTCCGTGTTTTCACTACGGGTTGTAATTCTGCCTCGTAAAACGTGCCTTGCAGTGATACTCCTTGTAGATCTTCCAGTTGATAAACATGTGGATGTCGAGGCTTATGGCGAACGATGACAAAGTGCTCGTCACTTCAGTTGGGCAAGTAACTTTTCTCAAACTGCCCTTTGACTTTACTGATCCGTACCACATCTCCGCGTTTGTAACGGGGTAACGTGAGTGGACTGGGGTCTATCGAGTACAGCGTACGGCGCACTTGATGTTCGTTGCGTTCTGTCCCATCGAGGGGAGCTCGCTGGATACTGCGATGATAGGCTCGATTGTACCCTTGGACCAGTTGAGGTAGCACATCGATGTACCGTCGGGTGTTTTTGGCGGTAAAATACTTGTACATTCGTCCTTTGAAGGTGCGATTGAATCGTTCCACTACAGAGGCTTTGGTCTCGTTGCACTTATGGAAGAAAAACACCTTCTGTTTCTTAAGAAAGGCTTGAAAGTGACGGTTGAGAAATTCTGTGCCTTCATCCGTTTGCAAATAGAGGGGTTTGCGTCCTGTCTTGAAAATCTGCTGGAACGCGCGTACCAGATTCTCTCCTGTTTTGGTCCGGATGGGCAGTACCCATGCGTACTTGGATAAAATATCGATACAGGTCAACATGTACCGATGTCCATCATTGTGGGGTGCAAATCGACTCATATTGACCAAATCAGCCTGCCATTGTGCGTCTACGCCTCCTACGATGACTCGGTTACGGCGAAAATGTCGTCGGACTGCGCGATGTAAGCTATAAGTGTCTTGGGTTTTTAACCATTCTCGAACTTCAGTTCGACTGATGCCTTGGGAATGTGCAGCTCGAACGAGCGCTCCCACAGCGCTATAAGCGGCTGGACTGGTAGGGTTGTAATACAAATCTGTTAACACCTTGTTCACAGTGGTACGCCACGTGGATTCCTGCCGCCCACCTTTTCTCATTCCCTTTCGGGTGCCCCTCATCTGGGTGCCTGTCCCCCTCTTCCTTGCGCTGTTGTGTGTTCGCTTCATGAGTAGACACTGACACTCTAGCCTGTGTGCACCCTATAGATATAGTACTTCATCGACAATGGGGATTACTTTTTCCAAGGCTGTCCATAGATCAGGGTCCAGAGTAAAGCCACCTCGCTTCAGACAGAGGAGTCGAGCAAAATAGCGAACGCGGAAAATGTAGACGTCGTCACACAGGTGAATGCTATCACCGTCCAGGTCACCCAACAACACCCGTTTCAAGGTAGTCCAGCCTTCCGGTGACAAAGAGACACGCTCTGGTTCAGACGTACACCAACACCTACTATCGTCATCGATGAGCTCCAGTCATTTGGGGTACAACAATAGGGTGCAGCCAGGTGTAAGAGTGCGGGTAGCCACAGAGTTCGCGCCCGGGTGCAGTAAGTCGTGGACGTCGGTGATAATAGCTTTCAGCGCCTGCCATAATGCCGGACGGAGTATGATAGAGGAACCACCACGCTTTTCTAACCGGGGAAAAAAAGAATCATCTCTACCACTTCGTAGGTAGACACCTACTCCCACGTGCATGAAATCGACTTCGGGCTCTTTTCCCTGTAACAACCATGTCAATAGAGTCCATCCTGCTAGGGTTAAACATAGCTTCACCTCTCGGGGATGTTCTTCGATGAGCTGCAGTTGATGGTTATAGACGATCAGGGTGACGTGGGGAGTGAGTTGGAACAAGGCAAGCTCCCCAAGTGCTCCGTGCGCTGCCATGGTGGTGAATGACAAAACACCGACGAGGCAGGCCTGTATATATGGAAGGGTCCACGTTGTGTTTTTTTTTATTTTTCCATCTCCCCTTCGTGAAAGTCCGTGATCACTCGGTAGTGTCTATTAAAACCCTAGTCCGTAGCCGTACACGTTATAGTTTTTTTTCGTGCCTCTCTCTATCCGTACCCATATACGTTATAGTTTTTTATTTTCCCCTACCTTCGTGAAAGTCCGTGATCATTCGGGCTGTAATGTTATAGAGATAGGAATGGATTTAACCTGGGAATTTGCCATAACCAATTTTGTGCAAAATCAGAGGATTCTGGCGTAACCCAGGATGCATCGCTCGCACCATGGTAAAAGTCCGTGATCATTCGGGCTGTAATGTTATAGAGATACGAATGGATTTAACCTGGGAATTTGCCATAGCCAATTTTGTGCAAAATGTGAGGATTGAAAATTAACCCAGGAAGGTACGTGCGCGCGGACGTCGCGAATTTCGCTGACGTCCGCGCGCTGGCTGAGACCCACAACGAAAAAATTTTCAGGGCCAACCCTAATGTTATAGAGATACGAATGGATTTAACATGGGAATTTGCCATAGCCAATTTTGTGCAAAATGTGAGGATTGAGAATTAACCCAGGAAGGTATGTGCGCGCGGACGTCGCGAATTTCGCCGACGTCCGCGCGCTGGCTCAGACACACAACGAAAAAATGTTTCAGGGCCAACCCTAATGTTATAGAGATATGAATGGATTTAACATGGGAATTTGCCATAGCCAATTTTGTGCAAAATGTGAGGATTGAAAATTAACCCAGGAAGGTATGCTACACGCTATATTGGCCAATCAGCAGTCGAGAAAAAGAGCCAATGAGCAATCGATAAAAGAGCCAATGAGCGATCGATAAAAGAACCAATGAAGGAGCATCACCTCCGTTAAAACAGCCAATGAAAATGTAATCTAGTTTCAGTATAAAACCAGCGGCCACGTGGGAAGCGTCATTCCAAACACCTTTGCCACACTCTCAACATCTATAGACTCCAGCAAGAAAAAATGAACAGGGTGGGCAAGATGTCCACGACGAAGGCTTCGGGGCGGATGGTAGAGGCGAAGAGGCAGAGAGCGGAGCTGGCGAAAGCCGTTAAAGCCTTCTGGCTAGGAGAAATCCAGCAATGGTGCCGGCAAGTCAATAACAACTTTACACGGGAAGCGGGGACAGTTCTACACGCCCTCATCGTTCTAGCTAGAACTCTGACGGATGAGGAGTGGTTGATCCATCTGCGAGCGGCCCTGGACGAGGTACATCAACAACGACAACCTCGTCCACAAGTCCAACCAGCATCGTTTGTACACGATCTCCCCATGGATGATGTCGATGACCAACAACAACACCGTTACCGGTTGGAACCTGGCCATCGCTACTTTTCCGTGAGCAATTTGGAGTAGACAGTCAAACTCCCTCAGAATAAAACAGGGTAAACAAATTGACCTCAACGGCCCTTTTCAGGGCCACCCCAATCTACCGAAAGGGGAACTTCTAACTTGGCACATTCAATTCAAATCAGGTCCTACATGATGAATCTCCTCTCCTCTATATTCTATGATTACCAATCTCCAGCCCCCCAAAAAATCCCTGCCCCTCAACGGTCCTTTTCAGGGCCAACCCCTTAGCCTTCCAAAACACAATACACCCCTTTTTTCAGTGTTCAGGGCCAACCCCTAAACCTTCCTCCTTTTTTCAGTGATCAGGGCCAACCCATGCAAAATTTTTCAGGACCAACCCCTTAGCCTTCCAAATCTCTATGATTTTACCAATCTCTCTCACCTCACCAAACAAAAAAATTTTTTTACACTCGGCTATTTCCGGGCCACCTCGGTAGCGCTCAATCTCCTCACCCTCTCTCATTACCCATCTCCCACAACGAAAAAAAATTGTGTACACTCGGCTATTTCCGGCATTATTTGGTTACCGTACATTCATACTAATACCTGGGGCGCTGTTAGTAGGAAGTTTCCATTGACTAAGTGTTATTTACCTATTGTTACCTAGGTGTGTGTGTGTGTGTGTGTGTGTGTGTGTGTGTGTGAGTGTGTGTGTGTGTGTGTTTTGGTGTGTGTGTGTGCGTGTGTGTGCGTGTATGTGTGTGTATGCGTCTGTATGTGTGTGTGTGCGTGTGTGTGTATGCAGCATGTGTGTGTATACGTCTGTGGGTAGGTGTGTGTATGTCGCCGTGTGCCCTGATACAGACAGAGGAGAGGAACACCAGGGTACCAGGAACTGACCTTTGACCCCTGCGCGCTAGCGCATATTGACCCTTGACCTCAGAAATTTGCATATCACGTGACAGGGGTCAAAGGTCAATGAGTGCACTTGGAGCTCAGAGATCGGAAGTGACATTTGCATATGACCTATGTGAGGTCACTTCCGCTTCCGTTCACGTGACCGGAACTGACCTTTGACCCCGGCGCCCTCCATGTCTCTTCGGTAGCCTCCATGACATCTTCGGTCACCGCCGTGTCTCTTCGGTGACCTCCGTGACATCTTCGGTAACCTACGTGTCTCTTCGGGCACCTCCGTGACATCTTCGGTCACCTCCGTGTCTCTTCGGTGACCTCCGTAACTGTCCGGCTGTTCAGGTGTAAACCTCGATGTACCCGTATGGAACACACAGCTAAAGGACTCGGATAGAAGTACCCGGATGTAGGCGCGGACGTCATTGGCAAGATCCTGGATGTATAAGTATCCGGATGTACCCGGATGTAAAAGTCCCCGGATGTAAAAGTGCCCGGCTGTTTACGAATGTTCCACCATTCTGGACTTCTATCAGGTCCAGAAGCTCTTATGTCCTGCATGTGAATAGTCATATTGTGTGTGTATGCATGTGTGTATGCGTCTCTGTGTGTGTGTGTGTATGCAACCACCACCACCATCACCACCATCACCACTACCACCACCACACACCACCACCACCACACACCACCACACACCACCACTACCACTACCACCACACACCACCACTACCACCACCACCACTGGGCACACGTACCTGGTGCATCCTATACCCTATAACCCGTAGGGCATAGGGTACACCAGGGTGTGGGTGCACCAGGTACGTGTGCCCAGTGGTGGTGGTCGTGGTGGTGGTGGTGGTGGTGGCGTTGACGGGCGTCAACGCCCGGTGGTGGTGGTGGTAGTGGTGATGTGTGGTGGTGTGTGGTGGTGGTGGTGTGTGGTGGTGGTAGTGGTGGTGGTTGCATACACACACACACACACATACACACAGACTCATACACGCATACACACATACACACAGACGCAATGCACACATACACACACTCATACACACGCGCATACACGCACACACACACACACACACACGCATACACCCACGCATACACACACACACGCACACACAGACGCATGCACACATGCATACAGACACACACACACACATACACACAGACACACACGCATACATACAGGTACATACACCACCGTTGTCGTGGATCCCACCGGGGGTCGTAGTCGTGCGGGTACCGTTGCCGTGGTAAACGTGATTCACCGGATCTCCCTCTAGGTGTTTTTAGCGTCGTGATGTTGGTGGTGGTGGTGGGTGTACTAGGTTGTCGTATTCTGGTGGAGGGTTCGTCGCTTCTGAGGGTAGATACGGGAGGCTGGCGGGTGAAAAGAGGACTTGACTGCGTCGTGGGCTGGATGTGTGGTGATAGGGTCCGTAGTCTGAGGGTAGATACGACAGGCTGGCGGGTAAAAAGAGGACTAGACCGCGTCGTGGGCTGGGTGTAGGGTGATCGCAGCGTCGTAGGAGGGAGAGTAGTGGTGGTGGTGGTGGTGGTGGTGTTGGGTGATTGCAATTGACGTTGAGACCCCGGTGGAGCAGCACTTGGACGAATGGTGGAGAAACAGGATATCAGGTACGCCAAATCGTAGAAGACTCCTCCAAATCTCCAAATAAGGTACCCAGAAGCACTACTACACACACCACGGTACCGACTTGTCCTTTTCGAGTCAGTAGCAGTAAGGATAGATGTGCACTATACATGGTACAACCCTACACTGAAGGGTGTAGGCGATGTGAGGTAGGATTTATAGTCGTTTCATGTCACGGGCTGACACCCAGCAATTAAACGAACTGGGCCAACCTTGCCATTTGATGAAATGATAGGGGCTGCCACGTCGACGTTCCGTTTCCAAAATCTTTTCCACCGTGTAGTAGTCTTTCCGTGTTTTCACTACGGGTTGTAATTCTGCCTCGTAAAACGTGCCTTGCAGTGATACTCCTTGTAGATCTTCCAGTTGATAAACATGTGGATGTCGAGGCTTATGGCGAACGATGACAAAGTGCTCGTCACTTCAGTTGGGCAAGTAACTTTTCTCAAACTGCCCTTTGACTTTACTGATCCGTACCACATCTCCGCGTTTGTAACGGGGTAACGTGAGTGGACTGGGGTCTATCGAGTACAGCGTACGGCGCACTTGATGTTCGTTGCGTTCTGTCCCATCGAGGGGAGCTCGCTGGATACTGCGATGATAGGCTCGATTGTACCCTTGGACCAGTTGAGGTAGCACATCGATGTACCGTCGGGTGTTTTTGGCGGTAAAATACTTGTACATTCGTCCTTTGAAGGTGCGATTGAATCGTTCCACTACAGAGGCTTTGGTCTCGTTGCACTTATGGAAGAAAAACACCTTCTGTTTCTTAAGAAAGGCTTGAAAGTGACGGTTGAGAAATTCTGTGCCTTCATCCGTTTGCAAATAGAGGGGTTTGCGTCCCGTCTTGAAAATCTGCTGGAACGCGCGTACCAGATTCTCTCCTGTTTTGGTCCGGATGGGCAGTACCCATGCGTACTTGGATAAAATATCGATACAGGTCAACATGTACCGATGTCCATCATTGTGGGGTGCAAATCGACTCATATTGACCAAATCAGCCTGCCATTGTGCGTCTACGCCTCCTACGATGACTCGGTTACGGCGAAAATGTCGTCGGACTGCGCGATGTAAGCTATAAGTGTCTTGGGTTTTTAACCATTCTCGAACTTCAGTTCGACTGATGCCTTGGGAATGTGCAGCTCGAACGAGCGCTCCCACAGCGCTATAAGCGGCTGGACTGGTAGGGTTGTAATACAAATCTGTTAACACCTTGTTCACAGTGGTACGCCACGTGGATTCCTGCCGCCCACCTTTTCTCATTCCCTTTCGGGTGCCCCTCATCTGGGTGCCTGTCCCCCTCTTCCTTGCGCTGTTGTGTGTTCGCTTCATGAGTAGACACTGACACTCTAGCCTGTGTGCACCCTATAGATATAGTACTTCATCGACAATGGGGATTACTTTTTCCAAGGCTGTCCATAGATCAGGGTCCAGAGTAAAGCCACCTCGCTTCAGACAGAGGAGTCGAGCAAAATAGCGAACGCGGAAAATGTAGACGTCGTCACACAGGTGAATGCTATCACCGTCCAGGTCACCCAACAACACCCGTTTCAAGGTAGTCCAGCCTTCCGGTGACAAAGAGACACGCTCTGGTTCAGACGTACACCAACACCTACTATCGTCATCGATGAGCTCCAGTCATTTGGGGTACAACAATAGGGTGCAGCCAGGTGTAAGAGTGCGGGTAGCCACAGAGTTCGCGCCCGGGTGCAGTAAGTCGTGGACGTCGGTGATAATAGCTTTCAGCGCCTGCCATAATGCCGGACGGAGTATGATAGAGGAACCACCACGCTTTTCTAACCGGGGAAAAAAAGAATCATCTCTACCACTTCGTAGGTAGACACCTACTCCCACGTGCATGAAATCGACTTCGGGCTCTTTTCCCTGTAACAACCATGTCAATAGAGTCCATCCTGCTAGGGTTAAACATAGCTTCACCTCTCGGGGATGTTCTTCGATGAGCTGCAGTTGATGGTTATAGACGATCAGGGTGACGTGGGGAGTGAGTTGGAACAAGGCAAGCTCCCCAAGTGCTCCGTGCGCTGCCATGGTGGTGAATGACAAAACACCGACGAGGCAGGCCTGTATATATGGAAGGGTCCACGTTGTGTTTTTTTTTATTTTTCCATCTCCCCTTCGTGAAAGTCCGTGATCACTCGGTAGTGTCTATTAAAACCCTAGTCCGTAGCCGTACACGTTATAGTTTTTTTTCGTGCCTCTCTCTATCCGTACCCATATACGTTATAGTTTTTTATTTTCCCCTACCTTCGTGAAAGTCCGTGATCATTCGGGCTGTAATGTTATAGAGATAGGAATGGATTTAACCTGGGAATTTGCCATAACCAATTTTGTGCAAAATCAGAGGATTCTGGCGTAACCCAGGATGCATCGCTCGCACCATGGTAAAAGTCCGTGATCATTCGGGCTGTAATGTTATAGAGATACGAATGGATTTAACCTGGGAATTTGCCATAGCCAATTTTGTGCAAAATGTGAGGATTGAAAATTAACCCAGGAAGGTACGTGCGCGCGGACGTCGCGAATTTCGCTGACGTCCGCGCGCTGGCTGAGACCCACAACGAAAAAATTTTCAGGGCCAACCCTAATGTTATAGAGATACGAATGGATTTAACATGGGAATTTGCCATAGCCAATTTTGTGCAAAATGTGAGGATTGAGAATTAACCCAGGAAGGTATGTGCGCGCGGACGTCGCGAATTTCGCCGACGTCCGCGCGCTGGCTCAGACACACAACGAAAAAATGTTTCAGGGCCAACCCTAATGTTATAGAGATATGAATGGATTTAACATGGGAATTTGCCATAGCCAATTTTGTGCAAAATGTGAGGATTGAAAATTAACCCAGGAAGGTATGCTACACGCTATATTGGCCAATCAGCAGTCGAGAAAAAGAGCCAATGAGCAATCGATAAAAGAGCCAATGAGCGATCGATAAAAGAACCAATGAAGGAGCATCACCTCCGTTAAAACAGCCAATGAAAATGTAATCTAGTTTCAGTATAAAACCAGCGGCCACGTGGGAAGCGTCATTCCAAACACCTTTGCCACACTCTCAACATCTATAGACTCCAGCAAGAAAAAATGAACAGGGTGGGCAAGATGTCCACGACGAAGGCTTCGGGGCGGATGGTAGAGGCGAAGAGGCAGAGAGCGGAGCTGGCGAAAGCCGTTAAAGCCTTCTGGCTAGGAGAAATCCAGCAATGGTGCCGGCAAGTCAATAACAACTTTACACGGGAAGCGGGGACAGTTCTACACGCCCTCATCGTTCTAGCTAGAACTCTGACGGATGAGGAGTGGTTGATCCATCTGCGAGCGGCCCTGGACGAGGTACATCAACAACGACAACCTCGTCCACAAGTCCAACCAGCATCGTTTGTACACGATCTCCCCATGGATGATGTCGATGACCAACAACAACACCGTTACCGGTTGGAACCTGGCCATCGCTACTTTTCCGTGAGCAATTTGGAGTAGACAGTCAAACTCCCTCAGAATAAAACAGGGTAAACAAATTGACCTCAACGGCCCTTTTCAGGGCCACCCCAATCTACCGAAAGGGGAACTTCTAACTTGGCACATTCAATTCAAATCAGGTCCTACATGATGAATCTCCTCTCCTCTATATTCTATGATTACCAATCTCCAGCCCCCCAAAAAATCCCTGCCCCTCAACGGTCCTTTTCAGGGCCAACCCCTTAGCCTTCCAAAACACAATACACCCCTTTTTTCAGTGTTCAGGGCCAACCCCTAAACCTTCCTCCTTTTTTCAGTGATCAGGGCCAACCCATGCAAAATTTTTCAGGACCAACCCCTTAGCCTTCCAAATCTCTATGATTTTACCAATCTCTCTCACCTCACCAAACAAAAAAATTTTTTTACACTCGGCTATTTCCGGGCCACCTCGGTAGCGCTCAATCTCCTCACCCTCTCTCATTACCCATCTCCCACAACGAAAAAAAATTGTGTACACTCGGCTATTTCCGGCATTATTTGGTTACCGTACATTCATACTAATACCTGGGGCGCTGTTAGTAGGAAGTTTCCATTGACTAAGTGTTATTTACCTATTGTTACCTAGGTGTGTGTGTGTGTGTGTGTGTGTGTGTGTGTGTGTGAGTGTGTGTGTGTGTGTGTTTTGGTGTGTGTGTGTGCGTGTGTGTGCGTGTATGTGTGTGTATGCGTCTGTATGTGTGTGTGTGCGTGTGTGTGTATGCAGCATGTGTGTGTATACGTCTGTGGGTAGGTGTGTGTATGTCGCCGTGTGCCCTGATACAGACAGAGGAGAGGAACACCAGGGTACCAGGAACTGACCTTTGACCCCTGCGCGCTAGCGCATATTGACCCTTGACCTCAGAAATTTGCATATCACGTGACAGGGGTCAAAGGTCAATGAGTGCACTTGGAGCTCAGAGATCGGAAGTGACATTTGCATATGACCTATGTGAGGTCACTTCCGCTTCCGTTCACGTGACCGGAACTGACCTTTGACCCCGGCGCCCTCCATGTCTCTTCGGTAGCCTCCATGACATCTTCGGTCACCGCCGTGTCTCTTCGGTGACCTCCGTGACATCTTCGGTAACCTACGTGTCTCTTCGGGCACCTCCGTGACATCTTCGGTCACCTCCGTGTCTCTTCGGTGACCTCCGTAACTGTCCGGCTGTTCAGGTGTAAACCTCGATGTACCCGTATGGAACACACAGCTAAAGGACTCGGATAGAAGTACCCGGATGTAGGCGCGGACGTCATTGGCAAGATCCTGGATGTATAAGTATCCGGATGTACCCGGATGTAAAAGTCCCCGGATGTAAAAGTGCCCGGCTGTTTACGAATGTTCCACCATTCTGGACTTCTATCAGGTCCAGAAGCTCTTATGTCCTGCATGTGAATAGTCATATTGTGTGTGTATGCATGTGTGTATGCGTCTCTGTGTGTGTGTGTGTATGCAACCACCACCACCATCACCACCATCACCACTACCACCACCACACACCACCACACACCACCACCACCACACACCACCACACACCACCACTACCACTACCACCACACACCACCACTACCACCACCACCACTGGGCACACGTACCTGGTGCATCCTATACCCTATAACCCGTAGGGCATAGGGTACACCAGGGTGTGGGTGCACCAGGTACGTGTGCCCAGTGGTGGTGGTCGTGGTGGTGGTGGTGGTGGTGGCGTTGACGGGCGTCAACGCCCGGTGGTGGTGGTGGTAGTGGTGATGTGTGGTGGTGTGTGGTGGTGGTGGTGTGTGGTGGTGGTAGTGGTGGTGGTTGCATACACACACACACACACATACACACAGACTCATACACGCATACACACATACACACAGACGCAATGCACACATACACACACTCATACACACGCGCATACACGCACACACACACACACACACACGCATACACCCACGCATACACACACACACGCACACACAGACGCATGCACACATGCATACAGACACACACACACACATACACACAGACACACACGCATACATACAGGTACATACACACACATATACGCTGCACACACACGCATACACACACACGCGTACACACAAGCATACACCCACGCACACAAACCCACACATGCACACACACACACGCATACATTCACGTACACACACACGCGCACATACATGCACACACACACAGACGTACACACACACACACACACACACACGCACACCTGGTGCACCCACACCCTATAGCCCGTAGGACATAGGGTATACCAGGGTGTGGGTGTGTGTGTGTGTGGGTGTGAGGGTTTACAACTGTGGTCTTACGAGGTCGTGTGTGAGCCCCTAACACCCTTGTGAGGTACTTTTTCCTTGTGAGGTACACCTCACAAGGACAGGCCCTAAAATTGTGTGTGTGTCATTATTAGATCGTTTGTCGCATATTTTTATTCCAACCTCTCAAGGATAATGAAACAGTGCACACTGTGTGTTTTCCAGTGTGTGTAAAATTGACTTGCCGTAAGGTGGTGCCCCCTGTTGGCCAAAAAAGATAAACCTTATATACAACAAGAACAACCTAATTCGTATGTGCACGAACTCACCACGTTGCGTGTAGGTTAGTGTTGTCCTATCCGAGGTACCGAAGGGAGCAAAGGGAATGCTGATGGGAACGAGGTTCGTATACGAAAACACCTCACAAGGATGTCTGGCGCGCGCACACTACCTCACAGGGAAGTTTGAGTTGTCTCCAAAACATCAACATGGTCATCCAAGGCGCTTGCGAAGTGTAACTGTATGTATATGTTGTTTTTTAAGTGTTATCAAGGTCGGAATATGGAATTACGACGAGAAATTCAGTTGGCTATTGATTAATTAGTTATTTAATAACTTTGAAGTGACGGCCAGTGACATGTTGTTGTTGTAAACCTCCGTAAACCACTGGTGAATTTATATTCGTATGCATTACAGAATTATATATTTTCTAGTAAACCATTACAAAATGAAAAATAAACCCTTGGTATTCTTGGAGACAACCCTCCAAGTGAGAACAATAGTGCGGCTCTTCGATTTTTGTTGTTGTTGTTGAAGCTGCATATATTTCGCCCCCCCCCCCCCCACTCCTTCGTAAACCCATCGGGGGACTCGATCATGCAGGGGCTGCAGCTCTTTTTTTTATTCTTGTATCGGGTACAGTCCCGTCGCCAGTTCCGACCCACCAGAGTAAAATTTCATCTGTTTCAAAACAAAAATCATTATCAAGATCACAGCTAGTACCGGTACAGTATTTATCAACAACGTAACTTAGCCGGTGATGAACTGAACTGTAGCGAATATAAGATTACATTTCTTATAACTCAGAAACAGGTGAATATAGGGGTAAGGGGCGTGGTAAGGTGAATATAGGGCACGGGTGCGTGTGATAGGTGAATATAGGGTAAGGGGGCGTAGCTTTCCTATCACAGCTCAAAGCGGACGTCTACAGGTTAAAATGTGGCGATAAAAGTTGACCTTCCGCAAACTGCCTTTTCGCAATCTTTCGCTGACGAAAATAACGAAACGGGAGAGAAAAAATATGCCAATTTCATACAGTTTGACCGACCTGAGCTTCTTTGGCCATGTACCATCTCTCATGATTGTTTTGATGCGGACAAAATGTGATCAAATGTGTTGAAAAAACATTGACTGATTTTCCCATTTTGGCGCCTTTCTGACATGTTGTAAGAGTTTGACCTATGCTATTTTTATCTCGTGACCTTTCTGATCACGTGTATAAAGCCACGTCGCTATTGGTTAAAAACCGACAAGGATCGATTTCTGATGCTGTGAGCAAGAAGGTCAACCACATTCTGCACATGTCCCTGTCAATAGGCATTGAAATGATGTCATCAGAAGTGTCAGTTTGACTTTGGAACCATACTTTATGTATAAAATGGGTGCTGCCTTGGTCATGGTGCCCAAGGGGGCCAAAAGTTGATGTGCATTTCTTCAGTGAGTTGATTCATATTTTATTAATGTTTTCATAATTGAAAATGGAGACAGTGTGCTGGAATTGACTGGAAGAATTCTTTGGACTATTCGAGGACTGCATGGGGGGAAAATATTCATAATTTTAGCTCATCCATTCATCCGTCATTTAACAATTTAATGTCAACTTTTTGTACTCAGTAATAAACACATACAAAGTTTTGTCTATGAAGATGAAAAATATATATTTATAGATTCTGTTTAACATTCTGCTTCAAGAATGCAATATCAGAAGTATTCAACTGATAGCCAAAATTGGGGAAAACACCATTTCACCTTCAAAACTTGCCACCGCCTGACAGAATCTGGACACAGTTCCAGGTCACCTTTGACTCTCCCGTAAATTCAGTGAAAACATGTAAACATTTCATTTAAAAATCACTTGCTATGCCTACAGTCAACTGCGGAGAAAGAAACACAATGGTTTTGTTGACAAAATCTGTGCTTGAATGCAGATTCCATCTTATTAAAGGAGCCGTT